>JAPEBW010000716.1:0-40948 GCA_027405785.1 Ophiocordyceps robertsii
CGATTAATAATATTCGTCGTATCTCCTCGGGCGAGCCTTTATAGTGCGTGCTTTAAGCGTTCCTATCGCGGGGTTCCGTAGGACTTCCTTAAGAGTAAAGTAAGGAGTCCGGGCGTGGCCGTTTAGATTCCGTAATAGTAGACTTATATTAAGGTTAGAAAAAGTAACCTTCTTCTTTAGTATAGTAGCGATAAAGATAATAAGTGCGATAATAAAGGAACGGCGGGCACGCGAATAAAGCGGGGCAGTAAGTATATAATAAGCTCGTAAGAAAGATAAGCGCGTTTTTAAAAGAAGGAAAAGAAGTACGAGCGTACGCGCGCGGTAAGTAAGAAGCTTTATCTCCGAAGCTAAGCACGGGATTAGTAACTAGGCGGCGCGAATAAATAATAGTCCCGATTAAGAATATACGCGTATAGCGGGGCGCCGAATTCCTATTAGCGGGGACTATTATAGGCCTACTCTTTAAAGGTCGCGCTACCCGTAGGAAGGGCGCGGGTCGAAATCCCGCTTACCCCTCCCGCCCCCGTATTAAGAAGGTAGATAAGGGGGATAAGAGAGGGTCTACTACCTACACCTTAGGCTTAAAGCGCGATGCTTTAGACCGCGGGCCGCTTAGGTTAGTAGCGGCCTTAGCTTTACTAAGCCGCGTCGAACTACTTAGCGAGCGGGATATACTTACGGCGGAAGGCGTACTCCCTTTTTCCTTATATAAAGTTATAAGACCTTATATAAGGCGGACTAAGCACGAATAAGAAGAGGTTTTACCCCGGGCACTCCGGTTTTTCCCTCCTATTTATAAATATCGAATTTCTAGAAACCTAGATTAAGTCCTTAGCGTAAACTTAATAATAATAATAATAATAATAGTTCTTATTAAAAAAGAAGTTTATAAAATGTTTATATTTAAAAGGGTAAATAGACTTTAGTTTATACGTAGTTAAAGAATTAAGAGAAGCCTTAGTATTACGGAATTTAAGCGGCTACGCCCGGACTCCTTACTTTACTTTTAAAGAGCTTTATTAAACCTTATAACGGGAACGCTTAAAGCACGCGCTATAAAGGCTTACTTAAAGAGACGCGATAAATATTACTAAACGGACCCCGCTAAGGTTTTTAAGATATAACTATAAATACTTAAAAGCTTATTTAACTATAGTTTATAATATTCTTAACTATAAAAAACATTATAAAAACTACTAAACGGATTCCGCTAGTATTTTTAAGGGATAATAAAAGATTTCCGCGGGATATTTTAACTATAGTTTAGCTTATTTTTAATAAAAGGAATACTTAAAAAGATATAGAATAAACTTTACTACGATTTTAAATAGACGTTTAAGGATATTTAAGGGATTTACCTAACTTTAGTTTATAGTATTTTAAATTAAGCTTATACTTAGTTTATTTAGTAATTTTATAAGGATATTAATAGTTTATTTAAATATTAATAATAAATAGCTAAATAGTATAGTTAAAAGCTTATAAAATTAGCTTAAAGAACTAAGTATAAAGTAGCTAAATATATCTTAAAGAAAGAATAAGCTTTTTATTATTTATAAACCCCTATATATATTTATATATAATAATTAGTTTATTATACGGGCTTAACTAATAGTAATTAGTTTATACTACCGGCCTTAACTAGCGGTTATTAGTTTATAGTACTAGCTTTAATTAGCGGTAATTAGTTTATGCTTTATCCCCTTATCTTTATACTATAATACGTAGTAAATAGTAGTAATTCTTACTTATTTAAACGGAAATCCTTTAAATATCCGCTTAGTTAAAAGTAACTATATCGTATAATTAAGCACTTATCTTATAAAAAGTTAAATACTAAACGATATTTTTTTAATAAAAAGCTCTTATTAGCCTTTAAGTTTAACCTTAATAATAAGCACCTTTTCCTTAATATACTTATAATAAAACTTTAAGATAAGTAAGCCGTAAAAACGGAAAAAGCCACGGCTTATTAAGTATATTAGTTTAATAATCTCCTTTACCTTTTTTTAAGGTATTATACTGCAATAGCTTATAAAGCTAAACGGGATATAAAATAAGTCCTGCTTAGCTAAGCTAAGACTACCGCCTTTTTAAAGGCAATCCGCTTTTAAAAATATATAAATAAAAGATAAACTATAAAATAATAAAACCTATATAACTAAGTAAACTAAATTTAGTACTACTTAAATAAATTAATTATCGTTTAAATAAAAGAAGTAAGAATAAGCTAACCTTAAGACCTTTTAGCTCCTTACTTTTTAAATACCTTTTAAATTAAGCTTATAATAAAGCTACTCTTTATTTAAGATAATAAGCTTAGTAGATATTTTTACCGCATACTATTAATAAAGTTTAGTTTATAAGCCTTACCCGGAAATCCGCCTTAAAGAATACTTAATAGTTTCTTAGTTTAGTATTACTATTTAGTTTTATTTACTATAGCTATGCTAATTAAAGCGTTCTTAAGACCTTTAATTAATAAAAATAAGCTTTTTATACTTAAGGCCTTATAATATACCGGATTTTAAGATATATATAAAATATAAGGTTAAGCACTTAGTAAAAGTATTAAGACTAAGACCTTAGTAATAAGCAATAAAGATATAGTAAGTAATACCCTTAGTAAGCTAAACTTATTTATACTTAGCGCGTAAATACTAAGATAAAGTATAGCTTAAAGCCTTTAAATAAGAATAGTAATAATATTAAACGAATAATTTCTTAATGTTTTTTAAGTACTAAGGAAAAAGAAAATACTTACTAAGCCTTAAGAAAAACCTTAATTACGAGCTAAGGATATAAAGAGATTTAACTTATTAAGACTATTAAAAGTATCTTTTAATAAAGTCTAAGAAAGTAATAAGGCTAGTATATTCTAAGGAGTAACCCGTTTTATTAACTTTATACGCTAAAACGCTAATAAAAGTAAGGCCTATATAGATATTATTATTATTATTAAGTTTACGCTAAGAAATTAATTTAGGTTTTTAAAAATTCGATATTTATAAATAGGAGGGAAAAACCGGAGTGCTTAAAGTAAAACCTCCTCTTATTTACGCTTAGTCCGCTTTATATAAGGTCTTATAACTTTATATAAAGAAAAAGGGAGTGCGCCTTCTGCTATAAGTATATCCCGCTTACTAAGCAGTTTAATACGGCCTAGTAAAGCTAGGGCCGCTTTTAACTTAAGCGGCTTATAGTTTAAAGCACCGCGCTTAAAGCTTAAGGTATAAGTAGTAAACCCTTTCTTATCCCCCTTATCCGCCCTCTTAATATAAGGGCGGGAGGGGTAAGCGGGATTTCGACCTACGCCCTTCTTATTAGTAGCGCGACTTTAAAAAGTAAGCTTATAATAGTCCCCGCTAATAAGAATTTAGCACCCCGCTATACGTATATATTCTTAATAAAGACTATTATTTATTCGCGCTGCTTAGTTACTAATCTCGCGCTTAGCTTTAAAGATAAAGCCTCCTATATACCGCGCGCGTATACTTATACTTCTCTTTCTTTTACTAAAGACGCGCTTATCTTTCTTATAAGCTTATTATATACTTACCGCCCCGCTTATTTTATATACTTATCGTTCCGCTATTATTACGTTTATCGTTTTTACCGCTACTATACTAAAGAAAAAAGTTACTTTTTCTAACTTTAATATAAGTTTACTCCTTAAGCTACTAAGTAAGGATACTAAGGATAAAGAGGCCTAAGCTTATTATAGTACTAAGCGTAAAATTCCTTATTATATATATAAGCTATCTATTAAGTAATAATATACTTATAGTTTTTTAAGGCTATTAAAACTAAGCCTATATATATCTAAGTTATATCCGCTATATAAGTATATATAGTTTACGTAGCTAATCTTCTTTTAGCTATCTTTATAAAAGTATATATTGCTTACTCCTTAAGTAACTATTCTTATTTTTAAGTAAATAGTTTTATATTAAACCCGCTTATATACCTTAGCTAATCCTTTATATAGCTTACCGCTATAAGTAAAGATATAGCTTATAAGCTTTATACCGCTTAAAAGAATTTATATAAATCCGCCCGGCTTATTAAGCGCTTTATATATATAAAGCTTGCTTTTATAATAATAAAGCTTTAATAGCGCGCTAGCGCTATTATAGTATAGGCGCTTACGTTTAATGCTCCCCTTAGCCTAGCCTCCTTTAACGAAAACGTTAAGCTACTTACTTTTACCTTTAGCCGCTTTATTAATAACGCGCGCGCGGCTTATAAGGCTAATACTAAGCTCGCTAATAAGGTTAACGGCACTATTATAGTTATTTACTAAACTATTTACGCTATAAGTTAAAACCTAAAAAGTATAAAGAATACGCTATTTATAGTAGCCGACTACCTTAGCTTTAGCGGCTATAAGGGCCGGGATATCGCCTTTAAGGGTTGTTTGCCCGACTTAAACCCTATACGTGCTTATACTACTCTCGCTCCGCTTAAGCTTTTACTACTTAAGGTCCTTATCGTTTTAAAGGACTTTAAGGCTAAGGCTAAGGCTAAGAAAAAGGCCTAGGCCTAGGCTCTTACTAAGGCCTATACTTAAAAGCGCGCCGCCCTTACTTATAAGCTTAAGTATAAGGAGGTACTTAAAAGTAAAAGTAAGAGAAAGGCCGTTAAGGCCGACGTTATATTTAACTTAAAGAAGCTTAAGCTTAATATTAATAATAATAAGCTAAAGGAAAAAGAGGATAAGGACGACGATAATAATAATAAGGCTAAGACTAAGGTCTTTAAAGATAAAGGCAGCCCCTTACTTAGTTCCGATACTACCTTTATCGTTTTTAATTATAAGAGCGGTAGCGGTAGCGATAACGATAATAACGACCTTACTTTACCCTTTACTTTACTTACCCTTAGCTTATTTATAGGCCGCGGCGTCCCCTTAGCTATGCTAAAGCGGGTTCGTAGTCTTTTTAAAAGTAGTGCCTTTAAGGCTAATAGCCTTATAGCCACCGCCTTAAAGCGTATTTACGCCGCCCTTACTCCTAACCTAGCTAATAAGGAGGGGGATATTAAAGACCTTAGCTTAAACCTTAAGTACTTTTAGTTTTTTACTTATAGTAAGGCCGGGTCTCTCCCCCTTAATTTTCTTATAACGCTTAACTCCGCTTAGTTAACTAAGTATTATTTAAGTCGCCTTACCTAGCTTAGCTTTATACCGCCTTTAACGCTAATAGCGAGAACCCCGTAAGCCTTAAGCAGACGCCTTAGCAGGCTGCTAATAAGGCGATATCTTTTACGTTTACTTTTACCGCGACCTTAAGTCGCTATAGTTATAAAAGGGGGAGGGCGTTAGTTACTTTAACTTATAGTTATAGCTAAGCGGGGCGTTCTTATAGCACTCTTTAAATAAGGAAGTCCGTAGTTACTTTTAGTCGCACTTAATATAGCGCTAAGAATAATAATAATAAGCTCGGATATTAATTAAGGTAAAGAGGTAGTATTAAGGGGGGAAAGCAAGAGGAAAAGCTAGTTAAAGTGCTAGCTTAGTATAAGTTTAATAAGGGCCTTATAAGCTAAATAAGGTATTAAGGGGGGGAAGGTTTTAGCGTTTTAGTGCTTTATAGTATTTATTATATTAGTAAGTTATCCCTTTAAGCTAAGCTAAGGGGACGATTTAATTAATATATATTCCCTCTTAACTAAAGTATAGCTAGAGCCGCCGTATATACCTGATCTTCCTCTTAGTATAGCCGTATTATTAGATTAAATTATTATAAGCGCCTTAAACTTAAAAACTATCTTATTAAAGTAGCCGCTATCTCTTATTTTTAAAGCTTTGCCCGCACCTTACTTACGTTATAAAGTCGCTATAATAGCGTCCCCCTTACCTTACTTATAAGCTTATAGCTTATTATCGCATAGTAAATAGTATCTTACTATTACTTATAGTTATAAAGGGGCAATATTACTTTAAGTATATTATAGCGGAAGAGGAAGTCTTTAAGGCTTATTACTTTAGTTTATATTTAGGTAATTATAAAGCTTAAGTACTTAAGTAGCGCCTTATATTAGTTAAGCGCTATAGCCTTATAAAACCGGAGCGGTAAGTTAGCGAGGTAAAGTATAGTCTAGCGCTATTTAATAAGTTCCTCCTTTAAGCTTTACTATTTAGCCTATTCCTTAAAAAGGATTTCCTTTATCCTTTTCTTCTCTTAAAGCTCGCTAGACCTAACTTAAGACTATACCCCCCTTAATGCCTTTATAAGCGGTAGTATTAAGGGCGTAGGCCGCCTTAGCCGTTATTTATATTACTAAAGTAGTCTCGCTACTAATATAGACGCGCGTTAGATTTAGTTTAGGATTTTAAGGTCCTTTAGTCTTTTAAAAGTATTAGCTATTTTTTAGTTTAAGTAAAGGTTAATTAGCGGGACTTAGGTTTTAGCTTTAAGCTAGTAGATTAAGGTAGCTTAATAGGCCCTTGTGATTATTTAAAGGTAAGCGGTTTAATCTTATATTAGTTTCGCGGCTATTTTATAAGGCTTTCCGTCCGCTAAGGTTATCTTATAAAACATAACTATAGCATATAATATAAAGGACCGGATAACTTTATTATAAACTTCTTAAGCCTTAAGTAAGGTATATCTTTATATAAACGCTATAAGCTTTATAAGAGCTAGGTTTACCTCTTTAGCTTAGCGCGTAGCTTATTAAGGTATGCTTTTTACTTAAGCTTACAGTCTACTTATACCCTTAAGAGCTTAGCATCTTAAACTAGTACTACTATAGCGGCCTTAAAGCGGATTAAAGTCGTAATCGCTTTATAGTTTCTTATAAAGTAAATAAGCTTACTTTTTAAAGGTTTAAAGTTTACTATAAACTCCTTTACCTATATAGTATATACTTCTTATGCTACCTTAAGCCGCGCTATTATTAATCCCTCCTTAAGGCTAACGCTAAGGATATTTATATCGTTAGCGAAACTAATAATATAAACTCCTTTTAGCTTTTTTAATCTTTTATAAAGAGGTATTATATAGTAAAGAAATAAGATTAAGGATAGCGGCGAGCCTTAAAGGACCTTAGTAGTAATTTAAACCGGTATAGCCTTTCTTTTATCGAAATAAAAGGTTAAGTAGCGCTTATTTATAAAGCTATAAGCTAGCCTTATAAACTACTTAAGGTAGCCTTAAAGGGTAAGCTCCTTTAAGAGTTTTTTATAGTTAACTATATTAAAGGCCTTTTTAATATTAAGTTAAAAGAATAATATAATCCTTTTTTTAGCTTATATTATATATATTAGTTCCGTTACTTAAAGTATTGCCGCTTTTATAGACCTCTCCTTTTTATTCTTAAACTATCCTTTAAGTAAGACCTTATTCGCTTCCGCCGCGGCTATAAGTCTTTAAGCTAAAATCTACTTTAAAATCTTACTTATTATTAGTAAGAGGGAAATAGGTCTTTACCCCTTAGTAGTACGGTATACTTTAGGTTTCTTTTTTAGCTTTCTTAGCACTACTATATTCGCGGATTAAAACTAGGTTAAAAAGTGCGATATCTCTATATAAGCTATAAAAATTATCGCTAGCTAAGCTAAAAGCGCTAGGCTATAAAGCTTAAGGAAGCTAAAAGGGATCTTATTTAAGCCTACTACCTTCTAGCTTACTATTTTGCTTATTGCTTAAGATATATCTATAAGGTCGATACGCCGCTTTATAAAGAGCTCTTTCTTAGCCGCAGGCCGGGGAGGTCTTAAAAGCATCGCGGCTTTAGCTAAAAAGAAGCGTTCCGCTAAAAGTTAAGCTTTCTTTTTAAAGTTAAGGGTTAATTAGTATTTATAGCCCTTACCGGTTAATAGTAATAAGTGCGCTAGGTTTAAGGGCAGCTTACTACGTAGCTATGCTTACTATTTAATGTTTTATAGCTTAGTATTATTAGCGCTAATCTCCTTAAGGAAGTCTTTTTAGTATTCCCGTCTCGCGTTGCGCACGGCTTGCTTTTAGGCCGTAGCCGCTTCTTATAGCGCCTCTTAGTTTACTTAAGTCTTATATCCTTTATAGTATCTCTAGGCCCTTTTTGCGGCTTAGGTGGCCTAGGCCGCCTTAAGGGTAAACTATACGTTGCCTTTCGGGATCGCTTACTTCCGGTGCGGGACCGTTATGCGGGCGATTTTATTAAGATCGTTATATAAGCTTTTTACTTCCGCGTCGATTTCTTATAGGCTGCGGAGCGTAGGCTATTATACCTTAAGCTAGGATAGGGTTTCCGCCTTAACCTTCTTCTTTTCCGCCTCCTTTTACCTTAGTATAGCTAACGCCTCCCTTAGCTTTAAGCTTATCTTAAACGAGACTACTTATAAGATATAGTTAGACCTTATAAGGTCTAGGTCTAGGCCGATAAACTACGCGGCCGTCTTAATCGTAGCCTATACGAGGTCGATCGTACTATCTTTATGCTTATAGAAAAAACGTGTGTATTCCCCTCTTAGCATAGCTAGCTCTTCTTATTATATTTTTTAACTAATATCCTTTTAAATAATATTTCTTTTCCTTACTTCCTATTTTTTAATTTACTTTTATACTAGAATACCTCTTATAGAAATCTAGAAGAAATATAGCTACTAAGAACAACTACTTATTTAGTAAGCTAAAAGGTTCTTTAAGTTATTCCTTTTAGTAAGTCCGAATAAAATCCGTTTTTATCTAAAAGAAAGCTACTAAAGCCGTCTCTTAATATCCACATACTAAATCCGCGAAACTCCTTACCCTTATATATTTTATAGTTAAGAATAGTCCTCTCTCTTAAATAAAACACTATACGACTATAAAGTTAGCTTAAGAAGCTTTAAAAACTCTTTATAACTTAGTAAATTTTACTTCGAATTTTCTTCTTGTAAAAAATTATTTAATATAACCCTCGAAACTTATACTTTAGTTAAGGTATATCTTAATAAGATAAAAAAGCTTTTCGATAAGCTAAATATATAAGAAAATAAAATCCCCGAGGTAGTAATTATTACTTAGATTTTAAAATGCTTAAATAGCCCCTATTTTAGCTTTATAACGAATATTTCTTAAGCTCTTTAAGATAACGCTTAAGCTTATACTCTAAAATCACTTTTTTTTAATAAATAAGTTTAAAAGAATTAAAGCTTTAAAAGGTCCCTCTTTTAATTAGCTATTCTTTTTATATAGTAAAAAACCCGTCTTTTATAAGAAATATAAGAAAAGGGGCTATGCTATAAAAGACTTTTTTTAGCTTATAGAAAATAAAGATAAGATAAAGGTAGTAGGTTTTAAACTAAAAGCTTTTTCTTTTTCTTTTTCTTTTTATAAAAGGCCCCTTTTAATTAAACCTTCTCCGGACTACTTAAATAAGAATAATAGGCGTTTTATGCATATACTCTCCTTAAGACAGTCTTCTTAAGAGAGAGTTTTAGTTACTAGAGAATTAGTAGTTAAAGGCTAAAAAAAGAGACGAGTTTCCTCCTATTTAGAGTCTTCTTCTTTTAGAGAAATACTTTATATTTCCAATTCCTTAGCTTAGGTAAATAACCCTCTTCTTATACCCTTAATACCCTTTAAACTCTCTATACCTTTTATACCCTTTATACCCTCTATACCCTTTATACCCTTTATACCCTCTATACCCTTTATACCCTCTATCCTCTTTATATTTACTATACCGCTTTTATATATACCTTTTTTATATACCTCTTTAAAAAAGAAAAGGAAAGCAAATATAGGAAATATTATAAGAAACTTAAAGCCTCTTCTTTCCTCTATTTCTTAGGTTATTTTCAAAGTAGATAAAAATATTATAAAAATAAAAATGAATATATATAACTTTGTCTTTTATATTAAGGCCTTTAAGTATATAGTATATAATAAAAAACACTCCTCTCTTCTTATAAAGATATATATATAACTATTACTTAAGCAAAAGCGTCTTTTATTATAGTTAAAGGCGTAGGGAATTTATATTTTAAATTTCCTAATAGCAATATACGCTATATATTAAAGAACTGCCTTTATATACCCGAAATTAATAATAATATAATAAGTTAATTATCTCTTTATTATACCTTTGCCTTAATAAGTAAAGATAATATAACTTTCTTAAATAAAGAGGTAAATATACTTATATAAGGCTTTATTAATAACGGCCTATATTATATTCTTATAGTTATAAAGACTCGCTTTAAAATTAATAATAAAACATATAATATAAAAAGCTTAATAAACAACATACTTATAAACAATATCCTTATAAACAATACACTTAAAAACAATATTCCTATAAACAATATACCTATAAACATTATACCTATAAACAATACCTTTATAAATAAAAATAAAAGGTTTATAGATAAAAAGAAGACTATAAGTATAATTTTTTAGTATAAAAGACTAGGACATATAAATTATAAATTACTATATAAATACTTAAGAAAAAGGTATTTTGATATAAATAAAAATAAAGCAATATAAAGCTTATATAAAAGTTAAACAAATAGATAAAAAGAAAAAGAAAACTTTAAAAAGAAAATACCCCTTTTAAAATAAAATATATATTAATATTAAGGGCCCTATAAAAACCCCTACTTATAATACATATATATACTTTATATCCTTTTTAAATACTATAACTAGATATCTAAGAATATACAATATAAAAAGGAAGGTAAGTGTTTAATTAAATTCTTAGAATATAAGTAGGAATTAGAAAATAAAATAAATAAGACTACTATAAAAGAAGTTTTCTTTAATAATGCAAGAGAATTTATATATAATATAAAACTATATTGCTTAAAAACGGCCTTATATATAATATAAGTCCTATATATACCCCTTATTCTAATAGTAAAGTAGAAAGAATAAATAGAACTATACTTAATAAAGTCCAGGCTATGCTTTTTACCTTAAATCTACTAAAATACCTATAAGGTAAGGCTATTTTAGCAGCTATGTATATATATAATAGGCCCCCGCATTCTGCTATAAGCTTTATATCTCTTATAGAAAAGAAGGATAATATAGCTTTAAGTTTAAAAGACTTAGATAAAATAAAGTTATTCGGAAGCACTATATTTTATAAGAATAAAACTCTTAATAAGAAACTTAAGCCTAGAGCTTAAAAAGAGGTAATAATAAGCTATAAAGATACCGCTTATAAAATATTTAACTTTTTTAAACGAAAAGAAATAGTTTCTAAAGATATAATTATACTAAAGAATAACTTCTTAAATAAAGAAGAATATACTGATTTTAATAATATGCCCTCTTTAAACAAGCTGCTAAATAACTATAATACTAAATATAATAGTACTAGTAATAATATAAATAACAATACTAATAATAATAAAAAGAATATTAATAGCAGTAATAATAATACTAATAGTACTAGTAATATAAATACTAGTAATATAAATATAAGTAATATAAATACTAGGAATATAAATACTAATAATATAAATACTAGCAATATAGATATTAATACTAGTAATAATAATACTAGCGATAATAATACCTAGCAAAGGAATTAAAGGATTGAAGTTAAAACACTTAAGAAGCCTACTAAATACTATAAAGATTTTATAGAATACCCTATATATAGTATTATAATGAATAATAATAATATAGAATATATTCTTTTTATTATAAAAGGAAATAAAGATCCTATAAAGCCTACTACTTATAAGCAGGCTATAAATAGTCCGTAAGCAAAAGACTAAGATAAAGCTATGCTAACTAAACTAAACGAACTTATAAGTTAAGATACTTAGAAGATATAAGAGCTTCTTAGTAATAAGGAGGCTTTAAGAGGCCTATAGGTCTAGAAAATAAAGAAGGATAATAAAAATAATATAACTAAGTATAAAGCTCGCTTTATAGCATAAGGCTATAAGTAAATATACGGCTTAGACTATTTCGAAACCTTCTTTATAACCGCTAGACCTAAGTTTACTAAACTTTTATTAATGCTAGCTATAACTAATAATTAGCTAGGCTTGCTAAAAATAAAAATCTATAGCACTCTCTATATATAAAGCTAAATATATAGGCCTTAAGAAGGCTAATAAAGAAGCTTAATATTTATATAGCTGTTTTAATACTATAGTAAAAGAAATATCTATAAATATACTTAAGAATAAAGTCTTTATAATTTTTATAGATAATTAATATCCTTTAAAATAGTAAAGAATCCTAAATTATATAAGCTAAGAAAAGATATAGGCTTAGTATATAATTTTCTACGTAATAGTATAAAAGAAAAGGAACTAAAAGTCTATTATATAAAATCTAAACATAATATAGCAGATATATTTACTAAGGGATGAGGTTTTATACTATTTAATAAATTCCGAAATTTAATAGAAATTAAAGAGGTTATAATATAAAGTCTTATAATAGAGGTTTTCTACTATTTTTTACTTTCTTTAGCTTTCCTTTATATAACTTAAGGTGTTTTACCTATATAATAGTTTTCCTTAAATAATAAAATAAAAGAGGTTTTACTTAAATAATAAGTTTTTCCTTTTAAGAAAGTTTAAAAGCTTTAAGTTTTTTCTTATAAAAAATAGGTTTTCTTAAGCTATAAAAAGATGTTTTTCCTTGTTTTAAAGGTTTTACTTTACTTTAGTTAGTATATCTAAAGCGCACTTATATACTATAAGTACTATTTAAGGGAGGTTATAAAGGAGTAAAATATACTCTCCCGCAGCTTATAGGCTAAATACAGCATAAATAACACGCGACATAAATACGCTAAAATATACATTAAATTCGCTATACAATCTTTTATGCTTATCGTATTTCCCTATATTATTCTACGTATATATTAGCAAGGTATAAGCAGATTAAAAAGAGGTATATATAAAGACTATATGTATAATCTATAGTAAGTCGCTACGCTACCTTGTATTCCATGCGGAATTAATCCTTAGGCTTATAAATATAATATTAATCTAATAATAGCTATTAGCCTACTATGTATAATTGCGCTAAATTAAGGGTTCTTTTCTAAATTACTTAAGTTAATTACAGCTTAGGAATTGTCTATATAAGGAGGCCTTAGTCCCCTCTTTACCTTAACTAAATTATTAACCTTATATATATACCTTTTACTTATTTCTTTATATTTTCGCATACTCTTTATATATTTATAATCCTCTTACTTATAGCTACATGCCTGCTTTTTTCTATACCTATTTACTCCTTAATTTGATTTTTAGTACTAATAGTATAAATAATAATACTACTTTTTAAGAGTAATAATAATAAGACTAACCACGCTTTAAGGATTTAGCAATACTTAGTTATAATACTTTGCTTATTATTCCTCCCTTTAATAAAGAGTAGCTTTATATAATAAATAATAATAATAGCAATAGCAATAATAATACTTAAATTAATATAAGTAATAGTAAGGATAATATCTTAATTATTTTTTAAGTGAAATATATATAATTTAAAGCTAAAGCTTATACTATTTATATTAATAATATAATATTTATTAAACCTTAATATATATATTATTTTTATATTATTATTGCTTTTAAAGTATTTAAGCTAAAGCTTTTTAAAGTTATAATAAATAAGTATATTTTCGTTAGCGTTATCTTCTTAAGGTATAAGTATAATACTATTAGTATATAGCTACTTATAATTAAGTATATTATTAATTAGCTATATTATTAATTAAGTTTATTATTATTATCTATTCGTAAATCGTTATATAAGCGGCTATACTTATAGCTAGCGACTAGTTTAATAAAGTTATTATACTTAATTATATTAAGGAGCTTAATATACTTAATATTAATAATACTAACTTTAAGAATAATAATAATAATAATAGCGCCTTTATATTTAGCGGTAAGACTTACCGCTAGTTTACTATAATAGCTTATTCTTTCTATAAAGCGTTTAATATTACTAAGATAACTTATTATAAGGAGAATAGTATTATTAATACTAAAAAGAGTATAATAGTAATTAATATATAACTAATATATTAGCGTTTAGCTAATAACTTCTTAGTCTTAGTATAGCGACTATTATATGCTTATTTATAAGTGGAGTAAGCTACTTACTTAGTTAACTTTAACGCTGCTTTTTAGTATTAATATAGCTAGTTTAATATACTATATTTAAAAAGCATAGTTAAAACTCCGGCTACTTATAAGCAATATAAGCTATATATCTTAGTAATATACTTTACTTATTATTAAAGCGGAGGTAAGCGCTATACTAATTTAGATATAGCTAGTTAAGAAAGTAAGCATATTAATATTTCCTTTCTTAACTAATATAAATAAAGGGATAATTTAGTAAGTCTTAATAACGCCGGCGAAGTATTAATAAAAGGAAAAGTTAGTTTAAGTTAATTTTTTTATATATTTTTTTAAATAACGCAAAGTAATAATAGCTTAGCTTTTAGTTTTTTTCGTTTATTATTATTATTTTAAGGAGGATTTAGCTTAGCTTTATATTTTCTATTAGTTATTTACTTTCGCTTACTTTTTTTCTTTATTTTATATTTTAATAATTTATAAATAGTTACTTTAACTAAGAATATCGTTAGATAGTAGTAAATTAATACTAAGTCGGTAGGAAATTATAACTTAAAAAGTAAGTTTATCCTTATGCTTTTAGCGTCTTAGCTTTTACTTAGTTTTATATTTTTTTTTATAAAGTTAAAAAAGTATTTGTTAATAAGTGCTTAACTATTCGCTATATTCTTAACGTTGACCGATTAATTGTTTTTTTGTTAGCTAGCTTTTTTACTTAATAAAAAAGAATATTACCTTTAATACGTTTTTTATTTAGCACGTCTTAGACTTTTTATTTGCTTTCTTTATCTTAAAAGTTAAGTATTATAAATAGTTTTAAGCCTTCTTAGCTACTTAGCGTTTCTTTTTAAAGTTTTAATAAGCTAATATAAAATATGTTATAAATATATTAGTACTTATATAAAAGAGCTTTATAATAAGCTTACTTCTTAATAGCTTATAGTACTTAAAAAGGTCTAAGATACCTAGGAGATAACTATTTTTCTTATTCTTAAAGTATAAACCTTTTATAAAAAGCGTAATAAAGTTATTAACTTTAAGTAAAAGTAGTTAATACTTAAGGTTATAGTACTTTACTTACGCTTTAATAGCTTTTCGCTAGTCTTCCTTAAGTTATTATTTTAAAGCTTTTAGCTTATTAACTTTTACTTTTACTTTAAGTACCTCCTCTTTTATAATATTATCCTTAATATTAATATAAAGGTTTAGCTAATAGCTAAAAATATTTTATTAAAGAATAGCTTAATAGTAGTATTAATTATATTATTATACGTAAATTATATTACTTTAAAAAGTAATACTTAGTTTATTTATTTTAAATTTAGAAAGTATCTTAAATAGTAGTATACTACTTTATTTATATATTTTATTTACTTATTAGTTTAAAAGTAAACTACTATTTATAACCTATATTTAACTTATAAGATAAAATATATTATTATTAAGTTTATGCTAAGGACTTAATTTAAGTTTTTAGAAATTTAATTTTTCTAAATAACAGGGAAAAACGGGAGTGCGGAAAGTAAAACCTCCCCCCTTTCGCGACTAGTCCGCCTTATATAAGGTCTTATAACTTTATATAAGGAAAAGGGGTGCGCTTTCCGCTATAAGTATATCTTACTTACTAAGTAGTTTAATGCGGCTTAGCTAAGCCGGGGCCGCTTTTAATCTAAGCGGCCCGCGGCTTAAAGCCCCGCGCTTTAAGCTTAAGGTATAGGTAATAGTCTATCTTTTCTCTCCTTTTAGCTGCCCCTTAAGTATAGGGGCGGGAGGGTAGGTAGGATTTTATTTTACGCCCTTATTGCGGGTAGCGCGGCCTTAAAGAGTAGGCTTAAAGCAGGCCCGCTTAATAGGAATTTAGCACCTTATAGTACGCGTATATTTTTAATCGGGCTCGTTATATACTCGCGCCGCTTAGTTATTAATCTTATATATAGTCTTAAGGATAAAGTCTCTTATATACTACGCGCGCCCGCGCCTTTTTCTTTACTTTTTAAAGAAGCGCTTACTTTTTATACGCGCTTTTTATATATCCTTCGCCCTGCTTTTAACGCGTTCTCGCTTTTCCGCCGCTATTAAGTTATTATAGTTATTATTACTATACTAAAAAAGAAAGTTACTTTCTTTAATCTAAATATAGGCCCGCTCTTTAAGCTACTAAGTTAAGATACTAAGAATAAAGATACTTAAGCCTATTATAATACTAAGCGTAAAATCTCTTACTATATATATATAGGCTGCTTATTAAGTAATAATATACTTATAGTTTTTTAAGGCTATTAAAACTAAGCTTATATATATTTAAGTCGCGCCCGTTATATATATATATATAATTTAAGTTATTAACCTTATTTTAGCTATCTTTATAAAAGCATATATTGCTTATACTTTTAATAATCGCTTTGATTTTTAAGTAAGTAGCTTTCCGTTAATCCCGCTTTTATTCTTTAGCTAATCTCTTTATAGCTTATTATTATTAGCAAGGATATAGCTTATAAGCTTTACGCCGCTTAAAAACAGTTATATAAGTCCGGTAAGCCTATTAAGCACTTAATATATATAAAGCTCGCCTCCGCGGCGATAAAGCTTTAGTAGCGCGCTAGCGCTATTATAGTATATACTTTTATATCTAGGGCCGCCTTTAGCCCGGCCTTACTTAATAAAAATATTAAGCTTCTTACCTTTACTTTTAGCCGCTTTATTAATAATACGTATATAGCCTATAAAGCTAATACTAAGTTTGCTAATAAGCTTACCGGTATTATTATAATTATATATTAAACCGTTTACTTTATAGCCCGGAGTATAATAAGCATAAAGTATATACTATTTATAATAGCTAACTATCTTAGCTTTAGTAGCTATAAAGGCCGTAATATTAACCTTTAAGAATATTTACTTAACTTAGACTTAGTACGGGCTTGCGCTACTTTTACCTTACTTAAGCCTACGCCCTTTAAGATCCCCGTTATTTTAAAGGACTTTAAAGCTAAGGCTAAGGCTAAGAAAAAGGCTTAAGCTAAGGCTTTTACTAAAGCTAATACTTAAGAGCGCGCCGCTTTTACTTAAAAGCTTAAGTACTAAGGGGCGCTTAAGCAAAAAGGTAAAGGAAAGGCCGTTAAAGCCGATATTATATCTAACTTAAAGGAGTTTAAGTTTAATATTAGCGATAAAAAGCTAAAAAAAAGGAGGGGGCTAATAATAAAGCTAAGATTAAGGACCTTAAAGATAAGGGTAGCCCCCCTCCCGGTCTTAACGCTCTCCTTACTATTTTTAATGCTAGTAATAGTAATAGCGATAATAGTAATAATAATAATATAAAGAAAGACCTTATCTTAATTCTTCTTATACCCGCCCTTAGCTTACTTACTAGCCGTAGCGTTCTTTTAGCTATATAGAAGCATACTTATAGCCTCTTTAAGAGTAATGCTTTTAAGGTTAATAACCTTATAAACACCGCCTTAAAGCGTGCTTATACTGCCCCCGCTCTTAGCTTAGCAGACTAAAAAAAAGAAGCTAAAGACCTTAGCTTAAACTTTAAGTACTATTAGTTCTTTACTTATAATAAAGCTAAGTCGCTCCCTCTTAGCTTTTTTATAATACTTAACTTAGCTTAGTTAACTAAGTATTATCTTAGCCGCCTTACTTAGCTTAGCTTTATACCGCCCTTATCGCTTACTTACGCCGTAGCTAGTAGCTTCTTAGTAGCGGGAACCTTATAGGCGCTAAAGCAAGCGCCTTAAAAGATTACTAATAATACGATATCTTCTTTATCTACCCCCGCCGCGACTTTAAGCTATTATAAACGCGGGAAGGGGAGGGGGAAGGCGCTTAAGTATTTTAGTAGCGTCTTATAGCGATTAAGTGCTATAGCCTTATTAAACTAAGGCGGGAGGTTAGCGGGGTAAAGTATAGTTTAGCGCTACCTTATAAGCTCTTCCTTTAAGCTTTACTATTTAGCTTATTCCTTAAAGAGGATCTTCTTTATCTTTTTTTTCTCTTAAAGCTTATTAGTCTTAACTTTAAATCGTACCCCCCTTAATACCTTTATAAGTAGTAGTCTTAAGGGTATAAGCTCTTTATACTACGCCTTATAATATAAGGATAAAGGGATAAGGCGCAGACTAATTACTGCTAGTTAAGACCGGTACTATAAACTAATTACCGCTAGTTAGGCTGGTATAATAAACTAATTACTATATATAAACATATATAAAGGTTTAAAAATAGTAAAAAGCTTATCTTTTCTTTAAGGTATAGCTAGCTACTTTATACTTAGTTCTTTAAGCTAATTTTAAGAATCTTTAACTATACTATCTTTCCGTTTATTATTAGTATATAGATAAACTATAAATATTCTTATAGAATTACTTAATAAACTAAGTATAAGCTTAGTTAAAAATACTATAAACTATAGTTAGAGAAATCCTTTAAATATCCTTTAATATCCCTTAAAAATCGCGGTAAAGTCTATTTTATATTTTTAGGGTGCTTTTATAGTTAAAAATAAGTCGAACGATAATTAAGATATCCCGCGGAAATCCTTAAGTATCCTTTAAAGATACTAGTAAAATCCGCTTAGTAGTTTTTATAGTATCTTTTATAGTTAGAAATATTATTAAACTATAGTTAAATAGGCTCTTAAGCCTTCGTAGTTATATCTTAGAAACCTTAATAAGGTTTAACTAATAATATCTATTATATCTTCTTAAGCGAGCCTTTATAGTACGTGTTTTAAGCGTTTTAATTACGGGGTTTTATAAAGCTCCTTTAAAGTAAAGTAAAGAGTCCGGGCATAGTTATTTAGATTTTATAATAACTCCTTTAAGTAAGAAAGAAAAGCTAATATCCTTATTAGTTTAAAGTAAAAATAAAGTAAAAGGGGCGCTAAGTAATAGCTTTATAGTAACGTCTTTACGCTATATTAATAGTATGCCGTCCTTATTTCTTTAATAGTTTTTCGGCTTATTTAGCTAATAGTAGCTAAGTAGCATAAGATAGTTAATAAGCGGCTTTATTATAAATCCTTATTACTTATTTAGTTATATGTCTTTGTTTTTATTAAAGCGATTAATATATTTAGCTAAAACTTATAATAAGGTTTTCCGACTTTTTTTTAAAATATACGCCTAAGCACTTATTAAGTAGTAAGGAGTCTTTATACTAAGGAATATTTAAATTTCTTAGCGGGA
The DNA here is from genome assembly GCA_027405785.1 of Ophiocordyceps robertsii. NCBI lineage: Eukaryota > Fungi > Ascomycota > Sordariomycetes > Hypocreales > Ophiocordycipitaceae > Ophiocordyceps > Ophiocordyceps robertsii. The sequence continues at coordinate 19,237 of JAPEBW010000716.1, forward strand.
TATATTATAAGAAACTAGCTTTATTTAAGCCTTATTTTATATTATTATCTTACTTACTCTTTATACTATTTTTAATTCTCTATAAAGTTTCTTATATAACTTATTAGCCTTATAAGCCGCTTATAAGTAAGATATTATATCTTACTTACTATTACTATTATAACTATCCCTTATATTTTATCGCTAGGCTTTTTAACTTATTATCCTTTTTATATAGCGCTATTACTTACGCCTTTCCGCTAACTAACGCGTATTTAGCTATTAAGAAAGTATTAAAGTAAAGGTAGGCTATCCTAAAAATATTAATAAGTATAATTAGCACTAAGGTATTAAACGTTTATATTCCCGCTTAAAAGCAGGTAATAAGGTTCTTAATAGCTTAAATACTTAACTCCTCGCTCTTAAGGTTTTAAACGTATTTAATAGTCTTAAAAACCCTCTTTATAAAGAGGGCCTTAAGAGTATAAAGCGCGTAGTTAGTATAGTTAATAAAGTAGATATTAAAGCCTAAGAATTTTATCGCTGAAGTTAAAATTAAGTCGCGTTTAGACTCTTCGCGGGCCTATAAGTATAACTTAGTATAGTTTATAGCTAGGCGGAAACTTTTAATTATTATAATCTTATTACCGGAGTATAGGCCCGCGAAGCCGGGCTTATTAAGAACTATATCGATTACTATTAGCGGCTTTTATAAAGTCAGGCGGCGGAATATATTATAAGGCTAGTTATCGCTATTATCTCCGGTTAAGGAGGAATAATAAATAAACTATAGTTAAGCGCTTATACGCCTTTATATAGCTAAGCTAACTAGAGCGGTAAGGAGAAAGAGCGTTTATTAAGCGGGACTAAACGGGTTATAAAGGCTTATAGCGGCTATAAGTTAAGAGGGGGATTTTATAGCGCGGGCTAAACTATATATAAAGCGGAATAAGGTTTTAGCTATAGTAGCTTAAAATACCGCTATAAACCTAGCTAAAAACTAATTAAGCTAAGCTTTAAATATATAGTTAAGGATAGCGTAGACGTTATTTTAATTCTTTAGCTAAAGCGAGTTTCCGCTAGCTATAGTAGCTATTATAAATCTTAAGACTATAGCGAGGTTAGCTAACTTAAAGGCGTTAAGTATTAGCTAGTTAGTTTATTAATAAAGATTTTCGGCTATACCTTAAAAAATATATAAGCGGCGGGGGCTTTTAAATAGTAAGAGCTAAGCGGGAGGTATAGCTAAGTTACTACGAAACCGGCCGTTTAAACCGCGCTATAATATAAAGCTAAAAGGTAAGTTATTTAAGTTAAGTATTTAAAGAGGGTAGTATAGGCCGTTCTTTATAGTACTATAATCTAAGTTAAATCCGTTAGCTTAAGCGCGGTTATAGAAAGCGGTATAAGTTTATATAAAAGCTTAAACTTAAAGGGTTTAACTCTTATTAAAGGACTTTAAGCTATAAAGAATAGCCGCCTTATTTTTATAAAGCTTAAGCGCCCGCTTATATCCTTTATATTAAAAGTATAAGGGCTTATATAAAAGCGGGCTAAAAAGGTAGTTATAGAATAGCGAGGCTTAGCTATAAGAGATATTAAATAATAAAAGGACCTTAAACGGGAGTATAAGAATTAAAAGCTTAAAGTAAAGAAGGTTATATATATAAAAGTAAGTAAGGTGCGGCGGGCTAAGGCTAGCGGTAAAGGGAAATATAGTTATAAAAAGGATAAAAGAAAAAAAAAAGGGCGGGTAGTAAAGAGAATTAAAATAATTATACTATAAGGCTAAAAGGGCTTTATTACTTAAAGTAAACGGCGGTATATTGTTAGAGTATTACTATTTGTACACACATATATCTCTATTCGTACACACGCCCCATTTTAAAAATACGTACCGGCGCCAGCCCTCCCTACCTATTTATACCGCGCCTACCTAGCAAGTACCCGTACCTTCTAAATGCCCGCCTGCGCCTATAACTTCGCCCGCGGCACCGGCAGAGGGCCCGGATCAATTAACGGGCCCCGTTATGCGCGCATCTCGCGAGAGCTTTAAAGATGCGTTTTTTAAGCGAATTAAGCTATGGCCGAGAGCGCTGCGTGTAGGCTGCGTGTAGGCTGCGTGTGTGGGCTGCGTGTATAGGCGCGGGCGGGCGCGGGCTCGGGCGCGGGCGGGCGCGGGCATTTAGAAGGTACGGGTACTTGCTAGGCGTGGGCACTACAAGTAGGCGGGGCGGGCTGGCGTTGGTACGTATCTTGAAAATAGGGCGTGTGTACGAATAGAGATATATGTGTGTATAAATAGTAATACTTTATTGTTATTAAAATAACTAATTACCTTAAGTATAGTAAGTTATAGTTTTTTATAACTTATAATAGCTTTTAAGTCTTATACTTAAGCTTAACCGCTTAATTCTCTTAGTTAAAGAGTTTTATATTAAGTTATAAAGGCCGCGCGTTATGCTTTTATTTAAACTACTTAAGTAGCTAACTCCTTTTATGCTTTTTCGAAGGCTTTTACGATCTTTAGTAAAAAGACCGCTTTTTTATTTACCTATAAGTTATAGTTACCTAGCTAGCCTTTTTAAGCTATAAAGAACTCCTTCCTTAGCTTTCCGCTACTTTTCTTTATTATATAGCTTTATAAGATTCGTTTTACTTCTTACTTATTTAAGTAAAGTATCTTTTTATTTTAAACTAAGCTTAAGTATATAGCTAGCTTGTTTACTAAGCGTAGTTATATTACTAAAACGACTAAATAGATATTAAGGGACCTTTTTATATCTAACCGGTATATAAGCTATCTTATTTTAGCGGTAACCTTTAATAGCTTAGTATATCTTTTTTAAAGCTTTACTAGTTTACTATTTGCAATATAATAACCCTTACTAAGCTATAGCTAGACTTAATCGCTAGGCTTAAATTTTAATAAGCGGTATTTCTTATTATATCTATCTTTTATAGCGGCTAAAGTATAAGTAATAGCTAACCTAGCTTTTTCTTATAAGACCTCTTAGTTTCGTAGGTATAAGTAGTTACTAAAAAACCGAAGGCTGTTATTTATTTTTATTTTTATAATAAGCTTACTAAGGGCTATATAAATTACTAAAAAGAAAGAATTATAAAAGCTAAACTAAAAGGCGATTAGCGTATTAGTTTAGTATATATCTAGGAAATCGGCAGTAAAAACTCATAGCGCGATTTTTACGGTTTAGTTTCGCCTTTTTAATAAGCTATTAGTTTAAGGGTATTAAGCGGTAAATATAAGAAGCTTCGATTTAAAGGCTTACTATAAAGTCTGCTAAAATGCTAAATAAACTTTACGTTTTAGTTAAAGATTATCCCCTTTAAAATCTCTTAGTTAGCGCGGAGTAGCTTAGTATATAACGCTTATACTTAATCTTCCGCTATAAACTAGTTATTGCTAAAAATAAAGAGATATATTTTAAAGAATTTATTAGTTATAGTTAATAAGGTATTAAAGAAGTTATTTATAAGATCTTTTTATAAGGATTATTTAGCTTAGACTTTTAAAAGCTTAGTAATAAAGTCTATTGCTATTATATAATATAAAACCGGCGGGCTTTAAATCGGGATAAGCTACCTTAATATCTTACTTTAGTTAGTTTAGTTATAGTAATAAGAATTATAGCTATTTATAACCTTATCTATATATTTACTAAGCTATAAGATTAAGAAGCTCTTAAATAGATCTTATTATATATAAGTATAGCTAGTATAAAAATATTTAGTATAGGCGTCTTTAATAATCTCCTTAGTATAGGCCTTAAGAATATATAGTCTCCGGCGTCCGTTGTTTTTTATAAAGTATAGTAATCCTTATAACTAAAAGAATAGGAGTTTAAAGATACTGTTCTTATCGCCGAGCTACGCTATAATTTTTACTTACTATATATTCTCTATATATTTATTGATTATTTTTTAGCGGAGCGGCAATTCGATTAATACTTTTATATAAAGGAATACGCAGTCCGTTATCTTATCTTCCTAAATACGTTTTAATTCCCCTTCTTAGTTTAAGGATACTAGCTTATTACCTTAATATAGTAAACGTAAAAGAGCGTTTAGTACGACGTTTTTAACGCTTAAGATATAGTATACCTTAAGCGGGAATTAGCTTAAGTATTAAGACGTAAAGACTAGCTTATTATTAAATTTTATACTAATAAAAAATAAGATTTTTTAGTATACGATTTTATAAGTACTTATATAGTTAGTAAAAATAACTACTTATAGCGTTTTTACGGATAGTATTATAGTACGTAACTTATAGACTACTTATACTAAACCGGCTACTTTAAGTTTTCTAGGCTAATATTAAGGCTTTCCGTATTAAAAAGCGCGGTATAAGTAAACGATAAGCTAAACCTTAGTTTAAGCTAATAGCGTCTTTTTATCTTATTCCGTGCCTTCCTTTAAGTAAAAAGCTATAGCCCTTACTTTATATTCTTAGGATATATCGATTTAAATAAATAGTGATTAAGTAAGGTCGAAGTAGTAAATCGTTTAAAGCTTAGTAAGATTTTTAATTAAATTCGCAAAGGCCTCTTTTTTTTCTAAAGTAAGCTAAAAAGCAGCTTTCGCGGTATATTAAGCCCGTCCTTAGCTATTTAAAGGGACTCCTTCTTCTTATCTTATTTAAAGCAGCTCCGTCTTTTATCTTTATAAGATATTAACTTCCTTAGTAAAATACGGGACTATATAGCATAGCTACTTAGTAAGGCCGATCTATTTCTTAAGCTATTAAAAGTTCTTTAAAAACGTAATATTCTATAAAGCTCGTATACGTTTTTCTATATTTATTAAGCTAATAGCGTCTACCTTAAATCTAAGGAGCTATATAAACAAGTATGCTAAGAAGGACTTTAGTCCGGATAATAGAATATTATAATTATAAAAAGAGCGTAAAATACTACCTTTAGGTATTAAAGGTATCCTTTAGCTATATTAAAGTAAATAATAATATTATTAATATAGGCCGCCGCGTATTCTTAGTATTTATAAAAGACGTTATTAATAAACTTTTAAATATATACTAAGAAGTTCTTAAAGCTTATAAGTATTATTAGTAATCTTTTTAACTAATAATAGCTTATAACTATAAACCTTTCTTAGTAGTCTTAATAAACTAAGAACTAGTAAAAAAACAATCGTGCGTTTACTATATTAATAAACTTCTTTCTTTAAAGGCGTTTAATTATATTACTTTAAAGGGGTATTAAGTAAGCGTTTAAGGTAGTAATAGCGTTAATCTTTTATAAGTTTATAACTACTTACCCCTTTTTTTTTATTTACTATCTTTTATACTATAAATACTAGCGCCGCGAACTAAGTTAGCCTATAAACTTATTTTAATTAGCCTTACTTAGTTAGCTAGCTAAATATTATATTTACTACCTTCTTATCCTTATCGCTTAATAAGTATAATCTTAATACGACTTATTAGTATTACTATCCTTTTATTAAGGGAATACGTATATATTTAAAATCTTTTTATATATTCTACTCCCTTATCCCTTAAAAGGCGGGGAAACGATTAAAGGATATCTTAAACCTTTAATATATATTTTAAGTCTTTAGCGTAAATCTAAACGCTTTTATTAGTAATAAGTTTAAGTAAGTCTTTAGTTTAGCTAATTTTAAGCTTATAGTTTACTATAAGATCCTTTTATAAGAAGTCCTTAATAAGGTTTATCCTATCCGGATTTTTTATAAGGCCTTCCGCTAAGGGAGTAGTAGTATTAACCTCTTTATATAGCCGGAACTACTTATTAAGGTCCGTAATTATCCTTACCTTTTAGCCTTAGCAAAGTATTAATAGTTCCTTAAAATAGTTTATTGCTATAAAGCTCTTATAATCCTATATTATTATCCGGGCGAGCTTAAGGTCGTTAAGGAAGAATATTATATCGCGCCTTAATAGCGGCGCACGGACTTATATAAGTAAAGCGTAGCTAAAACTAGCTAAATTTATTATAGTAACTAAGTAGATTACTTATTTATCTATTACTAGTCTTTCCTAGACTATCTTAAGTTTAGCTTTTATCCCTTTATAAGCCCCGATTTATAAGATTAATATAAATTTAATAAGGTCCTTTTAATAAAGAACTAGAAAATCTTAGCTAAGTAATATAGTAGCTACTAAGCGTTTTACTATTTAAGCGCCGATCCTTACTTTTACGATTATAAAGCTACTATATAGCCTTCTTAGTATATACGCGGTAAACCTTACTTATTTAATAGTAGCCGTATTTCTAACTCTTTAAATAGGAATTTATTAAGAGGAGTTTATAGTTATATTTTAAAAAGTCTTTACTAAGTTAGCTTAAATAAGGCTTTAGTCTACCTTAGTATTTATATAGGCTTTAATGCTTATCTTAGGCCTTTCTTTTTTATAAACTAGTAAGCGTGCGTAAGTAAATCATAACGGCCTATTAAGGCTTAATAGCTAAATATTAAAAGAAGCCTTAACTATTTAAACGCTTTATAGCTTTTAAATAACTACTTACTATACTAAGTTATATCTTAATATAGTAATATCTTAGCTAAGGTTAAAGAAGTATTTATCTTTAACGTATAAGTAAAGCTTATTCTTAAAGGAGAATACTTTACTATAAAATCTATATACTTTATCGGCCTCTTAAACTAAGTCTACTATAATATAGATTATAGTTTCCTTTAAGCTTTTATCGGTATTTATTTAAGCTCCTTTTATTTTATACTCTTTATCTTTTAAATAGTTATTAGTCTTTATTATAGTTCTTTCCTTAATTATAAGGTATACTTACTTTAGCTTTAGTATTAATAAGCGTATAGTCTTAAAAGTTCTTTTTCTTTTAAGCTAAAGGACCTTAGCTTATATTCTTAGCTATTTAAACGGGTTTCTTCTTTAACTTAGCAAGCGCTATAAGGCTTATAGTATATCCGCCCTTACTAAGCGGTTTAAGAACATAACCTATAGCCTTAGCAAGCCCTTAATAGATAGCTAAGGCGTCCCGGACTATCTTTTAAGCGCGTATAAGGTACGGCTAGTTAGCCCTCGCCTTTTTATAGATTAGACTTATTTTTTTCGCGCTAATAAGTACTTTTAAAATCCTTAAGTATATTAAACTTATAGCTAAAAAAGAATTTCCTTATATTTATTAATTTATTTACTAATATCCTCGTTTCTTATTAAACGTTATAAGGATTCTTATAAATAAACGTTTAGCTTTTAGTAAATTACTATAATTAACTAGTTTAGCTAATAAAGCATAGCCTTAGCTTTATATTATAAGCGTGATATTTAAGACTTAAAGTCGGACTTTATTACTATATCTTTAATAGTAAAGTACTTTTTATTAAGTGCTTATATCGCTATATTTAAGCGGATTTTAAACCGTTTTTATAAGGTAGAGATTTATTAGCTTAGTTTAATACTAAGCTTACTAAGTTCTCCTTATTATAGTTCTAAAAAGTCCTTAAAATACTTTTCCGCCGCACTTCCTTAAAAAAAAGAAGGTAATTAAATAGCTAATTCTTTTATATAAGCCTTACTTTTATTAGCGTTTCGGCGGATAAAGTTAATAAAATAGTTTACTTTTTAAAATATATTAGCCTTATTATCTTTTTAGACTTTATTAAAAGATACTTTTAGCGGTCTTAATAAGTTAAATCTCTTTATATCCTTAGCTTATAGTTAAGCTTTTTCTTAGGGCTTAATAAGCGCGTATCTTTTTCTTAATACTTAAAAAAGACTAAGGAATTATTCGTTTAATATTACTATTATTCTTATTAAGGGGCTTAAGGCTATACTTAGTTTTAGTATCTACGCGCTAAGTATAGATAGGTTTAAGTAACTAAAAGTATCGCTTACTATATCCTTATCGCTTATAATTAAGGTCTTAGTTTTAATACTCTCGCTAAGCGCTTAACCTTCTGTTTTATATACGTCTTGAAATTTAATACGCCGCGGGGCCTTAAGCGTAAAAGGCTCGTTTTTATTAATTAAGAGTCTTAAAAAGGCCTTAGTTAGCACGGCTATAGCGGATAAGGCTAAATAGTAATACTAAACTAAGAAACTACGAAGTATTCTTTAAGGCGGATTTTTAGTTTAGGCCTTTAAACTAAACTTTATTAGTAGTATATAGTAAAAATATTTACTAAGCTTATTATCCTAAGGAAAAAGTAACTTTATTATAGGCTTAATCTAATAAGTATTTAGCAGGCGGGGAGCTAAATAGTTTTAAGGTTAGCTTTTTCTTACTTCTTTTATTTAAAGGATAATTAATCCCTTTAAATAATATTAAATTTAGTTTACTTAGTTATATAGGTTTTATCGTTTTATAGTTTATCCTTTATTAGTATTTTTAAAGCGGATTGCCTTTTAAAAGGCGGTAGCCTTAGCTTAGCTAAGTAAAACTCGTTTTACGTTCCGTTTAGCTTTATAAGCTATTGTAGTATAGTACTTTAAAAAAGGGTAAAGGAGATTATTAAACTAGTATACTTTATTAGCCGCGGCTTCTTCTGCTTTTACGGCTTACTTATCTTAAAGTTCTATTATAAGCGCGTTAAGAAAAAAGTACTTATTATTAAAGTTAAACTTAAAAGCTAATAAGAGCTTTTTATTAAAGAAAATATTATTTAGTATTTAACTTCTTATAAGATAAGTACTTAATCGTGCGATATAATTGCTCTTAGCTTAGTAAAGATTTAAGGGATTTCTATTTAAATAAAGAAGAACTACTATTATTTACTACGCTTTATAGTATAAAGATAAGGGGATAAGGCGCGGACTAATTACTATTAGTTCAGGCCGGTATTACGGACTAATTACTATTAGTAAAGGCCGGTACTATAAACTAATTACCGCCGGTTAAGCTAATATAATAAACTAATTACTATATATAAACGTATATAAAGGTTTAAAAATAGTAAAAAGCTTATTTTTTCTTTAAAGTATAACTAGCTACTTTATACTTAGTTCTTTAAGCTTACTTTAAGAATCTTAAACTATACTATCTTTCTATTTATTATTAATACGTAAATAAACTATAAATATCCTTATAAAATTACTTAATAAACTAAGTATAAGCTTAGTTAAAAATACTATAAACTATAGTTAGGGAAATCCTTTAAATATCTTAAGATATCCCTTAAAAATCGCGGTAAAGTTAATCCTATATCTTTTAAGGTGCTTTTTTAATTAAAAACGGGTTAAACTATAGTTAGGATATCCCGCGGAAATCCTTAAATATCCCTTAAAGATATTAGTAGAATCCGCTTTATAGTTTTTATAGTATTTTTTATAGTTAAAAACGTTATAAACTATAGTTAAATAGGCTCTTAAGCCTTTATAGTTATATCTTAAAAGCTTTAGCGGGGTCTAACTAGTAATATTTATTATATCTCTTTAAGCGAGCCTTTATAGTACGTGCTTTAAGCGTTCTTATTACGGGGTTCTATAAAGCTCCTTAAAAGTAAAGTAAGGAGTCCGGGCGTGGCTGTTAAGATTTTATAATAGTCTTAGTTATTATTTACGTTGCTAAAGTAGCCTTATTACTAATATAAACGCGCGTTAGATTTAGTTTAAGATTTTAAAGTGTTTTAGTCTTTTAAAAGTATTAGCTATTTTTTAGTTAAGGTAAAGGTTAATTAGCGGGACTTAAGTTTTAGCCTTAAGCTAGTAAATTAAGGTACCTTAGTAGGCCCTTATAATTCTTTAAAAGTAAGCGGTTTCATCCTACGCTAACTTTATAGCTATCTTATAAGGCTTTTTACTTACTAAGGTTATTTTATAGAATACAATTATAGCATATAATATAAAAGACCGGACTACTTTACTATAAACTTTTTAAGCTTTAAGTAAGGTATATCTTTATATACACGCCGTGATCCTTATTAAAGCTAAGTTTTACTTTTTAAGCTTAGCGCGTAGTTTATTAAAGTATGTTTTTTACTAAAGCCTATAGTCTACTTATACTTTAAGGAGCTTAGCGTCTTAAACTAACATAACTATTATAGCCTTTAAGCGGATAAGGGTTATAATCGCTTTATATTTTCTTATAAAGTAAATAAGCTTGCTTTTTAAAGGTTTAAAGTTTACTATAAACTCCTTTACTTATATAGCGCATACTTTTTCAGCCGCCTTAAGCTATACTACCGTTTATCCCTCTTTAAGGCTAATATTTAGAATATTTATATTATTAGTAAAGCTAATAATAAAAACTTCTTTTAGCTTTTTAAGCTTTTTATAAAGCGGTATTATATAAGAAAGAAATAGGATTAAAGATAGCGGCGAGCTTTAAGGGACCTTAGTAGCGATTCGTACTAGTATAGCCTTTTTAATTAAAATTAAGGGTTAAGTAACGCTTATTTATAAAGCTATATACTAGCTTTATAAGCTACTTAAGGTAGCCTTAAAGGGTAAGCTCCCTTAAGAGTTTTTATAGTTAATTATATTAAAGGCCCTTTTAATATTAAGTTAAATAAACAATATAATCCCTTTTTTAGCTTATATTATACGTATTAATTTCGTTACTTAAAGTATCGCCGCCTTTATAAACCTCTCTTTCTTATTTTTAAACTGCTTTTTAAGTAAAACCTTATTTACCTTTATTATAATTACGAGCTTTTAAGCTAAAATCTATTTTAGCACCTTACTTATTATTAGTAAGAGGGAAATAGGCCTTTACCCCTTTATAATACGGTATACCCTAAGCTTTTCCCTTAGTTTTCTTAGCACTATTACGTTTACGGTATAAAACTAAGTCGGAAAGTATAAAGTCTTTATATAGGCCGTAAAGATTATCGCTAGCCGGGCTAAAAGCGCTAAACTATAAAGCTTAAGGAAGCTAAGTAAGATCTTATTTAAGCCCGCCGCTTTTTAGCTCGCTATCTTACTTATTACTTAGGATATATCTATAAAGTTAATACGCCTTTTAACAAATAGCTCTTTCTTAGCCGCGGGATAAAGGGGTCTTAAAAGCGTCTTAGCTTTAGCTAAGAAAAAACGTTTTACTAAGAGTTAGGCTTTCTTATTAAAGTTAAGGGTTAGTTAGTATTTATAGCCCTTATTAATTAATAGCGGTAAGTACGCTAAGTTTAAAGGTAGTTTACTATATAGCTATACTTACTATTTAACGTTTTATAATTTAGTATTATTAGCACTTATCTCTTTAAGGCAATCCTTTTAGTACTTTTATCTTATATTATATATAGCTCGCTTTAAGGCTAAAGTCGCTTTTTATAACGCTTTTTAATTTGCTTAGGTTTAGTGCCCTTTATAGTATCTTTAGGCCCTTTTCGCGGTTTATATAGCTTAAGTCGCTTTTAAGGTAAACTAAGAGTTTCCCCTTAAGACTACTTACTTTTAATAAGGCACTATTATATAAGCAATCTTATTAAGGTCGTTATATAAGCTATTTATTTTTATATTAATCTCCTATAAGTTATAGAGTATAGGCTATTATATTTTAAGCTAAAATAAGGCCTTTACCTTAACCCTCTTTTTTTTTACCTCCTTTTACTTTAATATAGTAAATATCTCTTTTAGCTTTAAGCTTATCTTAAATAAGACTACTTATAAGATATAATTAAACCTTATAAAGTCTAGGTTTAGACCGATATACTAAGCTACTGTCTTTATTATAGCTTATATAAAGTCTATTATACTATTTTTATATCTATAAAAGAAATATATATATTCGCTTTTTAGCGTAGCTAGTTTAAGCTAAAGTAGCGCGGCGTCCTTAATAAACTATTTACTCTGCTAAAAGTCCGGTTATAGGCGTCTTAAAGCGGGTAGTAGATATTAAAGTCCCCGACTAAAACTAAGGGACCTTAGTTATCGATTTCCCTTAAAGCCCCGGCCGGACTTATCTATATTCCTTTTAGTAATAAGTATAAGGACCTTAACTTTATACTATAACTAAAAGTTATCTCTTTTTAATCGTATCCGGTTTATAGTATTTACGTTCCCGTATTATATCTTTTATAGATATATATCGTATTTTAGCCCTCCTTATAAACTAGCCGGTATAGTACGCCTTTTAAAGCTAAGGCCTTAAAGATTTATATTTTCTTTATCCTTTTAAGCGCTATTACGTTATACTTAGCGCGGTAGCTAAAAGCTAGCTATGCTAGCTTAAATCTCTTTTATATATTTTAATAAAGAACTTTTAGTTTTATATATAAAGGGTTAAGGTAAAGTTTATCGTTTAGAAAAAAGTAATAGTTTAAGTTAAAAGCGATATACTTTATTACTTTATAGATTGTTTAATATTACTTAAGTTAGTGCTTACTGCTTAAGCTTTAACTAGCGGGGCTAATAGCGTTTACTTATCTTTTCTTAATTACTTAAAGTGTTTCCGCGCCTATAATAAAGCAGGCTTATAGTCCTTTATAAAATAAAGGAGGATTTAAAGGTTTAGTTAGCTATAAGTATTAGTAAAGCGTTATAAGCGGTTTAAGTAGTTATCTCTTACTTTATCCTAAGCTTTTACTACTATAAGATAAGTGCGGGACTATGCTAGATATTGCCCGCTATAAAATACATAGTTATAAAAGATTTCGCCTTTTTTATATAGTATTTATCCTCGCCGCTTATATATAAAGTCCCTTTATAGTAAGCGTATAGCTATATTAAGGTATAGCGTTTAGCTATATATCTATATTTATCGTAGTTATAGTATTAAGTAAGTTAAACTAACTTATTATATAGCTCGTATTAAAATATCTAAGCTTTAAGGAATAGGCCTATATTATATAGCTTATTAGCTTCCGCTAAGCTACCTATATTAATAATAAGAGTTATAGTTATAAAGGTCTTAATTTAAGGGTATATTACTTATACTTTTATAACTTTTACTTTATTAATATTAACGATCTCTTTAATTAAAAGTATTTTATTTATCTTAAAGACCCTTACTAAGATATCCTTCGCGATTACTATATAATCCTTATATACTATCGCCGCTTTTAGCCCGAAAACGCTTCTTACTTAATGTTAGTTTATTAGTAAAGCTATACCGCTATATTAAACATTACCGCGATATCCTTACTTAAAAGGCGTCTCGCCGCTATAGCAAAGGAGGTATTAAGCACTATATTAATCGCTTTAACTATATCCTTAAGCTTATAGTTTAAAATATCTAGTATCGCCTTTATTAAAACTACTACTAGCTTATGTTTATATTAATATAAGACTGGATTTACTATTGCGTTATACTATACTAGCCCTTTAAGGCTTATTACTACTATTACTTAAGTCTATTTAGGCCCTCCTAAGCCTTACGCTTATCCTTATCTTAGTTCCTTATATATAGCCTCCTTTATCGCGCTTTAAATAGCCTTATAAAGTTTAAGGTCGGCTTATATTATAGCTAACACGCTCTTAGCGCGCTTCTTAGCATAAAGGAGGGTTTTAACTACTACTTATACTTAATTAAACTATATATATAGGACTATGCCTACGATTTTATTATAGGCCTTCTTTTTATCTATATTGCGTATAGTTTAGCTAAGCTACGTACCGTTATCTTATTAAAGTATATTCAGCTCTTTATTTAAGTGCGTAAACCTTAAAGGCGTTTCGTTATGCTAAGCGCTATAGTTAATACCGGTATAAGGCGGACTACCCCCTCGACCCTATATCCCTTAGCTACGCTATAATATTATCTTAAGGGGGTAATCGATACCGCTAAATTCCTTCTTATTATTAGTAAAGGTTTTAGATATAATATATACCCGCTTTAAGCGAGTATTTAGTTTATAAAGAAGTTTTTTAAGATAAATTATAAGTTTAACTAAAACTTATTCGTAAATAGTAATTTTATATTTATAACTATACTCTTTAAAGGCTTATATACTAATTTAATATTATAATAAAATACTGTTATTAGCTTAAGCGCGTTAATTATCTTAAAATACAAAATAAAAAAATAATATTTAGTATATTAGTTTATAATTATTAGTATTATATTAACTTCTTATTCTTTATACTATACTTTTAGTAAACTTATAGTAAAGTTTATTAATAGTTCTTCTTATAGTTATAGAAAGTATAATAACGATTATATAGCGCTTTAAAGATAATACCTCTTTAATATAGCACTTTAATATATTAAGTATTTTTAAATATATTAATTAATATTCTTTACTATATTCTCTTAGTAGAAATTTTTTAATAGTAATTTACTTATTTATTAGCCTTAAAGGACCTTATTAATAAGTCGTTGTAATAAATTTATATTTACTCTTACTATAAAGTAATATTAAAAGGTACTACAATTTCTCTTTTTTATAGTAGTAATTTATTTAATTATAATAACTAAGGATGTTTCGCTTTTAAGATTTCTTTTTTTGCTTTTCGTTAAGTAATTACTATATCCTTGCTTTAAGTACGTTTAAGTAATTTTAGTAAAGTATTAAAAACCTTTTTAATATATATTAAAAGGCTATAGGCTAAATTCTTTATAGTCTTTCTTAAGAGTAGCTATTTATAACTTGCTCTTTTTTTAGCTTATATAGCTAGTAACTTAAGGTTTACTTTTAAGTTAATAGTAGTTTACTATTTAAAAGCTTATATATTTTCCTTTTATAAAAGCGACTTACTATACTTCTACCGGCTTTAGGTTAAGCTTTCTTTTACTTATAAAGACTTTTTATTATTCTTTTACGGATTATTAATAATTATATAATTTATTATAGCTAGTTTTTACTAAAGCTTTAGTAATAACTTTATTAAGAAGGGCTTCTTACCTTTATATTTAGGTATTCTTAATAGTACGTTAGCCGGGTTTAACCTTTTTACTTTATAGTTTATTATTAAGTTAAATAGTACTAGGTATATATACTATTATACTTATCTCCGATTAAGGAAGGTTTAGCCTATAAATATCTTAAGATTAAAATAATTAGATAAGACTTTTACTTATTATATAGCTCCTTTAATATAATATCGCTAGTATTTAAAGAACTTTATAATAGTAAATAGTTCTTAGTTTAAAACTATATAGTTTAACTTAGCCTTTATAAACTTTCTTAACTAAAAAACGATTAAATAGTAATAATTTTTATTATTAAGTTTAGATATAATGCCCGGAATTATATATTATAATATATTAGTTTTAATCTAAGTATACCTTCTTAGGTTATAGTATTAAAATAAGGGTATACTAATAAATATATCTTTTTAAGACAAAAACACTATAAATTTAATTCTATTTAAGTTTACTCTTTTTAGCTTTTTATTATTACTATTACCTTTTACTAGTATAATAAAAGGTACTACTATATAAAAATAGCGGTAAACAAAACGATAATAATAATTATATAACTTAAGAAAGACTTAAATATCTTAATAGGTATTAAGTAGAAGCTTTTTAGCTATTACTTTTACTTATTAAAAATCTATTAATACCTTATTAATTAATAAAATAAAACTATAAAACTTGATTAATTACTAATAAAATATATATTTAAATAGTGTTATAAATAATCATAGAATATATAGTCTTTTTATAACTTATTAAAAGTATTAAAAAATTTGTTTAAGAAGATAAGAATATTATTACGATAAACTATATAAATAGTATTAATAAAGCTTTTTAACTCTTTATTAATATAGCTTTAAAAATTAGCTAAGGCGTTAGTTTAACTAAATAGTATAATAAGCTATTTTCTACTTATTACTTTCTGTATACGGATATACTAATATATATTTTAAATATTAATTTTAAGAAATAACTTAGCTCTTTAGTAATAGTTAAGAATCTTTAAGATAAGAGGTAAAAAGTACTAATTCTTTTATATAACGCAGTTAAGTCTTAGGTAGTTTATATAAAGATAAAAGCTATTTTCTTTCTTTAAGATAAAAAGAATTAATTTACTTTATAAGCTTTATAACTCTTAAATAATACCGCGTTTTATAATATTATTATTTTAATCCTTTAATACTTATAATTTATTATAATATAAAGGGTAAATTAGTTTAAGAGGTAGTTTTATGCTAAAACTTAAGCTAATTACGTTATTCTTTTTAATATTTAGTAATAAGTTAAACTTAATTGCTAGAAATACGTCTTTTACTTAGTATAAAGTTAGTAATATTTTAGTTTATTTTCTCCCCAGGATGCCTTTATTATTATTCTTATTAAGCAACGGAATTAGTTTTAAGTTAGTAGTAGTTATATAAATATAAGCATTATTTTAGTAATCGCTTATAAACTTTTATAGACTTTATAAAGTATTACTACTAATTTAATACTTAATTTACTATTGCTTTTTCTATAAAACAATATAAGTTTTCTTATCTATATTTACTAACATTAACTATAAGATTAATATATAGTTATGTAGCGTTAACGTATTTATATTAATATAGTACTAAGTAATTATATTTTAGTGCCTTTTATATTAAAAACATTTACTAAAATCTTTAAAACCTTATAATTATTTACTGAATTATACCTTTATTATAAAAGCTTAGAATATCATAATAAGACTAACAGTAAGCCGTATTAATAAATAAAATATATATTTACTAGGTTTACTATACTATAAGTATCTAATTATATATTTATATTAATAAGGTTCCTATTATAAAATCCGGGCGATAATACCTTAACTCCTTACTTAGCTCTTAATAAACCCTTATAAAATTTTATAGTAAGACGACCGGACTATACGATATAAAGACGTGCTTAAGGAAATATAATAAGTACTATTAAGCGGACCCCGCTAGGGTTTCTAAAATATAATTGTAAATACTTAAGAGGCTTTCCGACTATAGTTTATAATGTTTTAACTATAAAGGATACTATGGAAAATATTAAACGGGTTTTACTAGGATTTTAAAGGGATACCTAAGAATTTCTATAGGATATCTTAACTATAGTTTAACTAGTGTTAAACTAAGAAAAAGCCTGAATAATATAAGATAAACTTTATTATAATTTCTAAAAAATATCTAAAGATATTTAAAGGATTTCCTTAACTATGTTTTATAGTATTTCGATTAAGCTTATACTTAGTTTATTAAGTGATTTTAAAGGGTATTTAGAGTCTACTTATATATTTATAATAAACAGCTAAATAGTATAGTTAAAGATCCTTAAAATTAACTTAAAAAACTAAGTATAAAGTAGCTAAATATACTTAAAAGAAAGAATAAGCTTTTTACTATTTATAAACTCTTATATATGTTTATATATAGTAATTAGCTTATTATACTAGCTAAACTAGCGGTAGTTAGTTAATAGTATTAGCCCGATTAATAATAATTAGTCCGCGCTTTATCCCCTTTTCTTTAAGTTATAAAGTGTAGTAAATAGTAGTAATATTTACTTATTTAAATAGAAGTCTTAAAGATATCTGCTAAGCTAAAAGTAACTATATTATATAATTAAGTACTTCTCTTATAAAAAGTAAAATATTACACGATATTTTCTTTAGTAAGAAGCTCTTATTAGCCTTTACGTTTAATCTTAATAATAAGCATTTTTTTAATGCGCTTATAATAAAGCTTTAAGATAAGTAGGCCGCTAAAGCGGAAAAAGCCGCGGCCTACTAAGTATACCGGTTTAATAATCTTCTTTACTTTTTTTAAGGTATTATACCGCGATAGCTTATAAAGCTAAAGAAGATATAAAATAATTCTTATTTAGTTAAGCTAAGATTATTACCTTTTAAAAAGTAATCCGCTTTTAAAATACTAATAAAAAATAAACTATAAAATAATAAAACCTATTTTTACTAAGTAAACTAAATTTAGCACTACTTAAATAGATTAATTATCTTTTAAATAAAAGAAATAAAGATAAGCTAACTTAAAAACCTTTTAGGTTTTTATCTTTTAAATACCTTTTAGATTAAACCCGCGATAAAACTACTTTTCCCTTAAAATAATAAGCTTAGTAGATATTTTTACTATATACTATTAATAAAGTTTAGCTTTTAAGCCTTAACTAAAAGTCCGCCTTAAAAATACTTAGTAGTTTCTTAGTTTAATATTACTATTTAGCCTTATTTCCTATAGCTATACTAACTAAAGCGTTTTTAAGACTTTTAATTAATAAAAATAAGCTTTTTACTCTTAAGGCCTTATAGCGCACCGGGATTTAAGACGTATATAAAATAAAAGGTTAAACACTTCGCGAGAATATTAAGACGAAGACCTTAATAATAAGTAATAAAAACGCGGTAAGTAATACTTTTAGTTAGCTAAATCTATTTATATTTAGCGCGTAAATACTAAGATTAAGTATAGCTTTAAGCCTTTAAGTAAAAATAGTAATAATATTAAACGAATAATTCCTTAGTCTTCTTTAAGCACTAAGAAAAAAAACGCGCGAATTAAGCCTTAAAAAAAAGCCTTAACTATAGGTTAAGAATGTAAGGGGATTAAACTTATTAAGATAGCTAAAAGCGTTTTTTAATTAAGTTTAAAAAGATAATAAAGCTAATATATATTAAGGAGTAGACCGTTTTATTAACTTTATCCGCTAAAACGCTAGTAAAAGTAAGGCTTCTATAGATAAAATAGCTATTTAGTAACTTTTATTTCTTTAAAGAAGTATAGTAAAATAGTTTTCTAAAGACCTGTTATAACTATAATAAAAAGAGCTTAGCGAGCTTAGTATAAAACTAAGCTATTATATTTCCGCCTTATAAAATAAGTTTAAACTCCGCTTAAATATAGCAATATAAGCACTTAATAAAAAGCACTTTACTATTAAAGATATAGTTATAAGACTTTACTTTAAGTTTTAAATATCGCGCTTATAATGTAAAGCTAAGGCTATGCTTTATTCGCTAAACTGCTAAACTAAAATAATCTATTAAAAGCTAAACGTTTAATTATAAAAGTCTTTTTATTAGTTAATAAGGAAAAGAAATATTAATAAATAGATTATTAAATATAAAGAAACTCTTCCTTAGCTATAAGTTAAATATACTTAAAGATCTAAAAAGTACTTATTAGCGCGAAAGAAATAAAGCTAGCTTATAAAAAGGCGAGGCGTAACTAGCTATACTTTATATATACTTAAAGACTATTTTAAAACGCTTTAACTATTAATCGAGGGTTTATTAAGACTATAAGTTACTTTTATATACTACTTAGCTTAAGTGGAAATACTATAGTCCGCTTAGTGTTCGCAAAGCGAAAAGAGAAACTTATTTTAATATTTAAGAATATAAGCTAAAGTCTTTTAACTTAAGAGAGAAAAAATGTTTAAAACTATATACTTATTAATACTAAAGTTAAACTAAGTATACCCCGCGACTAAAGAAAGAATTATAGCTAAGATTAATAACTATTTAAGGGATAAATATTATAATACAAAAGGAGCTTAAATAAATTCTAATAAAAGCTTAAAAAAGCTGTAATCTATATTATAATAAAATTAGTTTAAGGGGCTAATAAAGTATATAGATTTTACGGCAAAGTATTTCCTTTTAAGAATAAGCTTTACTAAAACGTTAAAGATAAATACCTCTTTAACCTTAACCGAGATATTACTATATAAAAAAGCAGCTTAGTATAGTAAGTAATTATTTAAAAGTTTTAAAGCGTTTAAATAATTAAGGCCTCTTTTAATATCTAGCTATTAAGTTTTATTAAGCCGTTATAATTTACTTATATATACTTACTTATTTTTAAAAAGGTAGGCCCCGGGATAAGTATTAAAGCTTATATAAATACTAAAGTAAGCTAAAGCCTTGTTTAAGCTAACCTTATAAAAACCTTTTAAGACATAACTATAAGCTCTTTTTAATAAATACTTATTTAAAAAGTAAAAAGAATAGCTACTATAAAATAAGTAGAACTTACTATATATATACTAAAAAGGTTAAATAGTTGCCTTATAGTTATAAAAGTTAAGATTAGTACTTAAATAGTAAAACGCTTAGTAGCTAATATATTACTAAGCTAAAATTTTCTAGTTTCTTACTAAAAGAACCTTATTAACTTTCCTTTAGTCTTATAAATTAAGGCTTATAAAAGGATAAAAGTGAAAGTTAAAATAGTTAGGCTAAAATAAGCGATATAGAAATATATAATTTATTTAACTATTATAATAACTTTTACTAGTTTTAGCTACGTCTTACTTATATACGTTTAAGTACTATTATTAAAGTATAATATAATATTTTTCTTTAACGACTTTAAGCTTACTTAAATAATAATATAGGATTATAAGAGCTTTATAGCAATAAACCGCTTTAAGAAACTACTAATACTCCGCTAAAGCTAAAAAGTAAGGATAATTATAAACCTTAATAAGTAGTTCTAGCTATATAAAAAAGTTAATTTTACTATTTCCTTAGCGGAAGTCCTTATAAAAAACCTAAAAGAAATAAGCCCTCCTAAGGACTTGTTATAAGAAGATCTTATAGCAAACTATAAGCTTAAAATTAGCCGGACTAAGGATCTTCTTAAACTTACTATAAACGAAAGCGTTTAAACTTACGCTAAAGACTTAAAATACGCCTTTAAGGTTTAAAATATTCTTTAATCGTTTCCCCGCCTTTAAAAAAAAGGAGTAATATATATAAACGAATCTAAGTATATATATATTCCCTTAATAAAAGAATAATAATACTAATTAGTCGTATTTAGATTATATCTATTAAGTAATAAAGATAAAAAAGTAGAAAATATAATATTCGGCTAGCTAACTAAGTAAAAACGATTAAAGTAAGTTTATAAGTTAACATTTTTTACAGCGCTTATATTTATTATATAAAAGATAGTAAACAGAAAGGAAAAAAGATAAGTAGTTATAAATTTATAAGGAATTAATACTATAATTACTTTAAACGCTTATATAATACCGCTTTAAAGCGATATAATTAAACGCCTTAAAAGGAAAACGTCTATTAATATAGTAAATATATAATTGTTTTTTTATTAGTTCTTCGTTTATTAAGATTACTAAGAAAGATTTATAGTTATAAGCTATTACGGGCTAAAAAAGTCGCTTATAATACTTATAGGTTTTAAAAACTTTTTAGTATACGTTTAAAAATTTATTAATAATATTCTTTATAAGCACTAAGAATATACAGCGGCTTAAATTAATAATATTATTTTTTACTTTAATATAGCTAAAGAATAGTTTTTAAACTTAAAGGCGGTATTTTATGCTTTTTACGATTATAATATTATCTTATCCGGACTAAAATCCTTCTTAGTATATCCGTTTATATAGCTCCTTAAGTTTAAAGTAAACGCTATCTACTTAATAATTAAGGAGCAAATAGGTATAGAAGAGGGCAGGCTTATAGCTACGAGTAAGGGGATTATAAAGATGTAAAAGGTGTGCGAAAAGGTAAAGAAATAGGTGAGATGTGTGTATATAAGGTTAATAATCTATCTAAGGTAAAGGGGGGACTAAGGCCTCCTTATATAGACAATTCCTAAGCTATAAGTAACTTAAGTGATTTAGATAAGAGCCCCCTATCTAGCGCACTTATATATAGTAGGCTAATAGCTATTGTTAGGTTAATATTGTATTTATAAGCCTAGGGATTAATTCCGCAAAGAATACGAGGTAGCGCAGCGACTTAACACGGATTATGCATATAGTCTCCACACACACCTCTTCTTAATCTGCTTATATCTTGCTTATATATAGGTAGGATAATATAAGGAAATGTGTATAGTATGTAGAATTGTATAGCAAATTTAATGTATATTTTAGCGTATTTATGTTATATGTTATTTATA
>JAPEBW010000717.1:0-40930 GCA_027405785.1 Ophiocordyceps robertsii
ACCCTTACTTTATTTAGTTTAGTAGTTAGCAGTAAGTCCTTTTCTCCTTTTCCGGCTAGTAAATTTATATTAAATAAATTACGCTTTATTACTTAGTATATAAGAAATACTAAGAGTTCCGCAATATATAGCTAACCTTATTTATAATCTTTATAAATAGCTAAAATACGCGGCTTATAATACTATATAAAAATAACTTAACTAAGACTTAATATATTAATATCCGCTATAAGTAAATTATTTACTATACTAATAAAAGCTTCTTTTAATTTATATAAGTATAGACTAATAAAATAATTATAAATAGTCTTTTAAAAGGCCTTTTAAGAAAAAAATATAATTAATTTATTTAATAGCTAAAAATAAAGAAAGCGGCTAAATAAAGCTTTAAAAAGCTTTATATATAAATAAGGTATTATATAAAAGAAATAGCTAGTAATAATTAGTTAAAATAAAAAATATTAAAGTGAAAGTAATATATAAGGAAAAGGCTATATTATAAGGCTTTAAATATATATACGTTTTATATATAGCTAAAAGGAGGTATTATAAATATAAAGAGTGTATAAGCTAGGCCTTTATACCTATTTTACTACGAGAGCCCTAAGCGTAGCCCTAGCCCTTATTTATAGGGGTTAGCTATATATATATAAGGGCACCCCTCGTATATATTCCTTTTTCCTAGCGAGCTAAACACTATTATTATCTTTTAAAGCTCCCTCTTTTTATAGGTTATAGCCCTCGCGCGCTGCGAAATTGCTACCTTAACCTCTTTACCTTAATTATCTTAATTATCTTAATTATATTTAAACTCTTCTTTTAACACGTAGGCCTTTAAAGACTAAAGCAACGCGGCAGCCCGAGATATTAAGGCTATCGCCACCTATATAATAATATAAATCAACAGCCTTAAGGGTGTGCCTTACGCAACGCACACGCCTAGGCTATATATAACTTTATAGCTATATAGCTTACTCTATAGCTATATTACCCGCGGTAAAAGATCTGCCGTATCGATAGCTTATAGGAAAGCCGCTGCTATTACCGGCGGCTTAGTATAGTAAGATAGTCGCCGCTAGCAGACCTTATATAAAACATACAATAGCTTCTATAGCCTTAAAACGAGGGCGTAAAGCTATAGTAAATAGGCTTTAAGGATAGGAGAATTATAAGTTATAGAGAATAAAGCTTATCGTCGCCTTAAGGGTAGAAAACCTAAAAGGCTTTATTAACGGCACTATTATATTACTACTTAAAGATAAACTTAAGTATAGAACTTAGGAAACGAAGGATAGAATAGCTATATATAGCATTATTACGAGTATTACTCTTAAGATAAGGGAACTTATTATAGATAATAAGTAAGATAAGGAAATAACCGCTAAATAGATAATAAACCTAATTAAAGTATCCTTAATAAAGGTCTTAAAGGTTACCTTTTATATAACCTTTATAGATTTTATCGCCTTTAACTTAAAACAGTTCGTTAGTATAAAGAAGTTTATAAAAAAGCTATATTAATATTAAGATTAGCTTATTACTATAAAGAAAAGTCTAATAAAACGACTCTTTGTAATTAAAACCTTTAAAGGTATTTAAAAATAACGTCTTAACTAATATAGTAACTAGACCTATAACTAATAGTAAGGGAATTGCATCGCGAAAGATAAGCTATATAAATAGCTTATAGGGGTTATAAAAGCTAAAAAATTTAAATCCCTAGCTAATACTACGTTTAGTAAGGCTAAGGGTCCTAGAAATAATAGCGGAAGCGGTACTAAGGGCTTTAAAGAGGACTTTAATAAAAATACTAGTTTAAGCAAACGAAGTAAGAAATATAATACCTTTAAAGAGACTATTAGTTTAAAGTGCGGCTACTATATTAAGCTAAGGAAAGTTATATATAAAGAGCTAAACTATTAAACTAAGTATCTTAATAAGGCCTTTAAATTTTAAAAGGCATTTTAAGCCGCTAAAGCCGCGATTAGTAATAAAAGAAATAAAACGGGCAACGCGGCTATTATAATAGCTAGTAGCGAGTTTAACGGCTGCCTTTTAAGCGGTGCCGTTATAGATAAACATAAGCCCGTTTAAGATAAAGCTATCGTAGACTTTAAATACGCAACTTATTGCTTTAACGACCTTAAATAGTTTACTAATATAGAAGCCGTTAACCTCTTTTTAATAATATCGTTAAATAGCAGCCCGCTATAAGTAAAAGCTATAAGCACTATTAAAGTTATTATTAGTAGCGTTATGTTAAAGCTATTAAACGTTAATTACGCGCTAATATCGCTAGCTAACCTTATTAGCAATTAGTGCCTTAAGGAAAAGGGCATTAAGCTTAACGATATTAAAGAACGACTATTTTATATACTTTTTAAGACTAAGATCTATAATATCGCTTAAAAGATATGTATTATAATAATCCTAAATATAAGGTTAGGGGGTATATATACGGCCTTAAGCCTTATAGCTTTACTATATACTTAGCAATATATAAATTATAGGATAATATACTGCCGCCTTAGCTACGCTAGGTTAAAGAGGGTCCTTAAAGTATATAATAAGGCTAGCCTTAAGATTAATAAAGAAGAGGCTAAGAAATTTTATTATAAGGCTTACTACTTAAAAAAAGCGGACGCGATAATTAGTTATAACTTAAGCGTAGTAACTTAAGCGTTCTTTATATATATATATTAAGACTTCTTTTAATATAAGCTTATAACCTATAAAGGCATTAACTATTGCCTTTATAGTATTAACGTCTTTACTAGATTTTACTAAGCACTATTTTTACTTATAAGGGATCGGGCCTTTAATATAATAAAGGCTTAAAAGTTATAGGTTAAGAATAGCGCTACTAGCGCCCTCGTTTAGGTACTAGCCTTCGATAACGCAACGGAATTCTATATTAAGAAGATAAAGGCTTAGTTAAGGGAGGACTACTTTATACTACACTATAGCGCACCTTATATATCTTAGTAAAACGGTAAGGCAAAAAGAGCCGGCTATATGCTTATAAAGTCTATAAGGGTAATATATATTAAAATAAGGCTACCGGAATTTCTTTAGCCTTAGTATATAGAAATAGCTATATATATAGCAAACCTCCTGCCTATATATAGTATAGCTTTAAAGGAGGCACCGCTAAAAGCCTTACTTAAGGAGATTAAGGTTCCTTATATATACTTTATTAAATATATCTAGACTTAAAGTTATATTATATATATAACTAAGCTATAAAAGATATTAACTAAGATAGCTAAAATCGACCTTAAGGCGTAAAAAGGAAGACTTATAAGTCTTAAAGGGCTTTATAGTTATATTTATAAGGTATAGCTCTTTAACTAAAAGAAAATTATAATTATTAAGAACGTGCGCTTTTATAAGGCAATTAAGAAGACCTTACCTTTTAAGGAAGAAGACTATAATATTATAGTCTTTAATAAGGATAAGGATAACGCCGACCTTATAAAGGATATAATACTATATCGCTTAAGCTATTATAAGACCTTTAACCGTTAAGATAACCTTAACTATAATAAGAACGATAAATTTAAAGGGGGTAAGCTAAGTAGCCTTTAAAATAAAAGTAATAAGCTAAGGTAGTAATAAGCTTTAAAGCTACTACCCCTTAAGTAGTAATAGGCTTTATAACTATTACTACTAACCTTTTATTATACCCCTTTCTTACTTATAATAATAATAAAGCTAGGCGATAATAATATAGATATCTTAATACTAAATACCTTAGTTTAAGGGCTAAAGGTATACTTAAGAGAGACTATAAAGGTTTAAAGTAGCTTAAGGACGGCGTTTATAAGTGCGGGTTACTTAAAGACTTTTCCGGAGACCCCGTAGCTAAAGATATACTTAATTCCCTATATACTAAATCCCGGTAGTAAGAAACTTACGGATTCCCCGCTTAAGGCACTATAGGCTAATAAGATATACTAACTTAATAATCGGCTAACTCGCTAATAAATTAGTTATATAGCAGCGGTTAAGGGAGGGCTTTAAAAGACTATATTAAGGGCTTTAACGATAAAGCTTACTATTATAAACTAATACTAAAACCTATTTAGGCCGGGCGTATTAATAGCCCTTAAAGTAATCTACTAAAAAAAGGACTAATTTAATAACTTAAGTAACTAGCTAGTCCTCTCCGTATTTAGTGCGATAATTGCCGCTATAAAGAGTTTGCTAATAACTTAAAAATAAGCTATTAAGCGGAATAACTATAAGACCCGCTAGCTACCCGCGATAAGGCGGGAAATTAATAAATTAAAGTAAAAGGATACTTAAAGCCTTATATATAGACTATTAAGGGCTTAGGTCTTTAATAAGAAATAGGTTTATCTTAAGAAGCTAGTTTAAAGTAAAAAACCTCTTATAAAGGCCTATTAAGTTATTTAAGAAGACTAAGACTTAAAGAATAAGCTTATAAAAGAGCTTTATATAGCGGTAGTATATTAAGCCTTATTAAAGCTATTTATAATAATTATTATAGTTAAGGACTTAAAATAAGAATAATTTAACGTTATTTACGCTTATATATATATAAAAGTATAAAAAGAGGCTTTTATTATATAGCCTTATAAGCTTAAGAATAGCATAGGCTAGGTCTATAAGCTTAATAAGGCCTTATATAATTATAAAAGCTTACTTAAGTAGTAGTATAACTAAGTAAATATAGACTTAAGAAAATACGGCTTTAAGCGCCTTAAGATATATAAGTATATCTTTCGCTATAAAGTAAGCGATATACTAACGATTATCTATATAAATAATTTTATTATAGCAGCACTTATTAAGGAAGCTATTAAGGCCGCGGCTAATATCTTAACTAAGCTATATAAGACTAAGTAGCTTAGCGAGCCTTAAGAATTCCTAAGCATTTAATTTAAATAAGATAAGGCGGTAAGAACGATTCTTATATACTAAACGAGGTTTGCTAAGAAAATCCTTAAGAAATTTAGTTAAGAGGTTACTAAAGTTATAAAAGCGCTATAGCTAGTAAGACTTAAGGTTCTTTATAACTAAAAGAGTTAAAAACCTATAATAAATACTATAAAGTAGCTTCGTTAAACTAGTAGCCTTAATTACCTATTAATAAGCACTTAGCTAGATATTATATATATAGCGAATAAGCTCTTTAAGGCTAGTAATAACTTAACGTATAACTATATAGCGATTATAAAGACGCTATAGCGTTATATTAAAAGTACCTTAAACTATAAAGTCGTAATAAGGGGGAAATACTTAATTAAAGACCTTAAGCTTTAAGTATATATAGATACCTCCTTTGCTAATAACTAAAGCACTTATTATTTTATAGCAGGCTATATTATATTCTTTAGCGATAGGCTTATCTTTTAAAAGAGTAAGAGGTAAATAATTATAGCGACCTTATTAATAAAGGCGGAGTTTATAAACTTTATGCTTATAAGTATAGCGGCGATATAGTAGTATTAGCTATTAATAAAGCTAGGCTAACTATAGCTAAGTCTATTTATAATCTTTATAGATAGCTAAAATGCAAGGCTTATAGTGCTAAATAAGAATAACTTAGCTAAGACTAAGTATATCGATATCCGTTATAAATAGATTATTTACCGTATTAATAAGGGCTTCTTTCGATTAGTATAAGTGCGGATTAATAAAATAATCGCTAATAGCTTTATAAAGGGCCTCTTAAGAGAAAAACACGATTAATTTATTTAGTAGCTAAGAATAAAAAAAGCGGCTAAATAAAGCTTTAAAGGGCTTTATATATAAATAAGGCGTTATATAAGCGGAATAGCTAGTTATAATTAGTTAAGATTAGAAAATACTAAGGCCGGAGTAATATATAAAGGAGAGGCTATATTATAAGGCTTTATATATATATACGCCTTATATATAGCTAAGGGGAGGTATTATAAATATAAGGAGTATATATACTAAGGCCTTATACCTATTTTACTATAAGAGCTTTAAGCATAGCCTTAGCCCTTATTTATAGAAGTTAGCTATATATATATAAAGGCACCCCTTTATATATACATTCCTTCTTAGCTAGCTAAACACTATTATTATCTTTTAAAGCTCTCTTTTTCTATAAGTACCTACCTACCTAGGTACCTATGTACCTAACTAGTAGGTATGTATAGAGGAGCATTTTAAAAGTCTTGACTGCACAATTCCTACGCTAGTTCTATTTAGGATTAGGCATTCCTAAATAAGCAGGTGGCGGCCCGATCAGGACTAGCGTGCACAGCCACATAGTCAAGACTTTTGCACCTGTGCACTTGCCGAGGTGCGGTGGGAGTGGAGGTGGAACAATCAGGGTCTTTCAGTCAAGTCAACAACAGACACACAAAAAGTCTTCTTTTCCTTCCTCATCCCACCTTGCTCGGAGCATGCTGTCCGCTTCGCCTTGCCTTGCTTTGCCTTGCTTTGCCTTGCTTTGCCTTGCTTTGCCTTGCTTGGCCTTGCTTGGCCTTGCCTTGCCTCACCTTTTGACCTCTTGACGTCGTCTATTATTCCTTCTCCACCCCCCCTCCCCTGCCCCCTCCGTACTGCTTCCCCACCTCCCCATCGGACCCCCCCTTCCCTAGTCCCATTCCCGCCTCCCGCGTGCCGTCAGGGCCGGACATGAAGCTCCCCCTCCCCACCCAGGAAGAAAACTTCCCGACGAGCAAGCAGGCAAGCAGGCAAGCAAGAAAGCAAGAAAGCAACAAAACGGGGGTTTCTCCGAAGAGGGGAAAGCGGGTGCTTAAGAGGAAGTATCGGATGAAAGTGGAAGCAAAGAGAGGGACGGAGCTCTCTCCGAGAAGGGGAGCATGCAAGCAAGCAGACAAGCAAGGCAAGGCAGGCAGGCAAAGCCCCTCCTTCCCCCTCTCTCCCTCCCCGCCGCTTTGCCCATCTCTTTCTCACCTTATCCTCTCCACTCTCTCTCACCCTGCTCTCCATCCAACCTTTCTCACCCTCCTCTTCCCAACCCTCCTGCACCAAGCAAGAAAGAATGCCGACAAAGTCGCACCACATACAGCAAAGGAAAACAAAATGGGCGAGGCACAAATGCCCAAGCCCCAAAAAGAGCCCCACGCCCGGCTGTCAAGTCACGAGTGCGCGACTCGCACATAGCCATGGCATGTACAAGTGTCTCGAACTCGTCTCTTTCGTCGAGCTGCATCCATCTGCCACCCAAGACGCTACCTCTCCCTCCTCTCTGTTACGTTGAATGCGCGTACATGTGTACATACATGTACAGCGTACCTATGCACACACACTTTGCGTAGGGCATGTACCGTATCGACTACCACCTTAGGTACCTTACCTCTGCAACGGATAGGTACTCTGTACACAGCCATCAAGATCCAAGCTGCATCGTGAGACAAAAGGACGAGGGGCGACAAGGGGACCGCCGAGCAAGGCCATGGTCGATGTAGGACCCCTGGCCGGGTCCCCGTCAATCGCAAAGGTCGTCAACGAGTCACCCCCTCCGAGTAGTAGACATGTACGTAAATACATACATACGATATGCTCACCCTTGACAGCCTGTCTTCGATACCTTGCCGCGCGCGGCCTGAGAGGGAGACGGTATCCGTGGCAGACGCCGTGTAACGGCTCTCGGCACACACACGCGCACACGAGGAGCCCCAAAACAATGGCCTTTCTTCGTTTCCCCATGCACCTTCGGCATCGCAATGCAGGGTCTGCCATATGTTGCTGCCCAAGCGGACCGAGTTTCCCCTTCAAACCCCTCTCCATTAGGCACCATTGATTTGAGGCGACAGAAATGTACATGAATAGGTAGCTTCCGGGTATCAATCGACGACCCTCCCTCCTCGCGTCTCGCCCGCCTTCCGCTCCGGGGTCTCGTCCGCGAGCTAGCTCCACGCCCACCCCCCTCCTTTTGAAACCCTGTTCTTGACTTGACCATGCGTCACATCATCATAGACACTCTCATCTTGTACACAAGCGAGAATTCCTCTTGCCCGTCAACTCTCGAGATAATAGGCAACCGTCACGAGTATAAAAAAAAAAGATGTCCGTGAGGCGCGAGGGCTCTCTCATCTTTGTCCATCAAACGCCATCGCTTTCCATGTGCCGCCGGCCCCTTTCCCAAGCGCACGCACTGCCGCCCGTCACCGCACACGGCTCGGAACTCTGTCCACTCTCCAGCCGGGGCGGCCTGAGACAGGACTCGATTCGGCGTGCGAGGGAGGAGATTTGGGGACAAACAATAATGCCACCCTGAAAGATGCCATCGCTCAACCGACTGTGTGCATGCAACCTCTTTATGTGTGTTCCGATCCATCCAAAATCCAAAATAAGTCGTGTCGCGCCCACGGAATAGCGCAAGTCAAAGAGGGGGCGACATGTCCGAAACGGGGCTGACTGCCAAAAGAACAGCACGCGGGGTCCCTTGGAACAGTGCGTTGCTGCTTCGTGCTTTTGGCGTCGCTCTCGTGGCCCGCGTGGTATCAAGAAAGGAAGCGAGCTCGGCCTTTTCATCGGCACAAGAATGAAGAATCGAGAAGTGAGGTTGAGTGGGCCGCAAGGCGCCTTGATCGCCTCAAGAGGAATGAGTGGAGACGGCCGCAGGTGCGCCCGCAGCGTCCGTGATTATGCATTACCAGTGGTACTTTTGACCCAGAGGCGCACAGCCTGGCTTCAGTGTAACCGAGCAATCGTCTCGTCTCGTTTTTGTTCCGGGCCCATGCCATCATGAGCTGCCCTCTTGGCAAGCCACAGCCATGGCCAAGGCGTCGAGGCCAGTGCTCGGTGTTCTTGCCGGTACTGGCCGGCTGAGGAGGGGGAGGTTCATGCTACGCATGTCCCATGCGGCGCTGTGTGTCGGCGATGGGAGGGGCGGCGACGAGGGCATCGGCGGGTGAAGCTGCTCGCCCTCCCATCGCGTCGCGTTGCGCGAACCAATGCTCGTCGTCGGTGCCGAGGAGCGGGTGCGGGTCGAGCCACTCGAGATGCGACGTGCTTCTACCAGCGACGTTTTGTGAACGCGGGCGACGCCCGACGAACGGCCCTTGTCCTTGTAATGTGTTTCGAGGTGCTGCTTCATGTTGTCGGCACGCGTAAACTTCTTTTGGCATCCGTGAAAGGTGCACTGTACGGCCTTCTCGGCCGTGTGTATCTTGGAGTGGCGCGAAGCGTGACCAGACGTGGTGAAAGTCTTTTCGCAGCCGTGGCTGTCGCGATACCGGCATGGGTAGCGCTTGCTGGGGCGCTGGTCAGCCATGGCCGACTGGGCAGAGCTGTCGTCGTCGAATGAGGTGGCCCTGCTACTATCCGCATAGACCGGGCGCTTGGCTGGTGGCGCGTCCATGGGCGGGTAGAGCGCGCCGCGCGGGTAGGCGTAGTCGATCGACGGTGTCAAGGGGGAAATGGGGTCGTTGCTCATCTGCGAATCGTACGAGTCGGACCGCAGCAGCTCGGGCGTGTTGGGCGACGACGAACTGCTGCGCGGGCTGGGGTACGGGCGTGAGAGGACGTGGCTGGCCGAATGGAAGCTAACGGGTCGTTGCTGTTGGTGGATACTGGGGCGCTTGGTGCTGAAGCTGGAGCTGTCATCATTGAGCAGCGAGACCTGACGGCCCGCAGCGTTTCGAGCTTGCATGGTGACGGGGCGGCGCAGATGATGGTCCGGGAACGGTTGTGGGTGACTGCGTCTGCGCCGAAGAGGAGTGGCGGCAGAGGGAGCGTGGGGGGGAGGCGACGCGGAAGCGTTTTGTTTCTGTGTCGTGAGAAATGTCTGACGCCTCTGTTTGAGCGGAGTGTGGCGAGGAAGAAGTAAGGTTCGTTGTGCAAGCCAGGGCGACAAAATGCCTTGTTGCGTGTTGAACACTGTGGCGTTGGTGACGCTGGGGTGAAGATCAATGCGCAACCTATTGGGCAGGTTTTTTTCTCCCTTGAATTCTTCTTGAGCTCCGTCGCAGCTTGCCGATTGCGGTTTGTTCTGCCCTTTGGCGTATCCGAGTCTGGCACTGGATGCTCGGGACGCCGCGGCGAACAAGTCTGTGAAGGCTGCGAGAGAAGCGAGGCCGAGGTCAGCGGATTGAAGCGTAAAGGTGACAATGTTGCAGCGCTGCCGGTAATTGGTGGTGGTGATGTGGGATGACGACCAAGGGATTTCGAAGAGAAGCTGAGTGGCAAGGGGAGCAAACGTGCCGGGGCGAGACTGAGGGGCAGCGTCTTTATCAAGGGATTCTGCCGGGGGAGAGCGGCTTTTGAGCAGAAGAGGGTAGAGGAGGGCAAAGGGGATGGAGAGAGAAGCGAGAAGCGGGTGGCCAAAGGAAGAAGAGGGATGGAGGGAGGGATGGACTTTTGGCCTGTCGCGCATGAAACCCATTAAGCGATCGACGGGATCGAGGAGTTGCTGCTGCTGTTACCTGCTGCTGGCCTGTACTCTGTACTGTATGTATGCACAGAGGCGCCGCTGCTGGCGGCTGCTGGAGCTTGTCGAACCGGGGGACACCCCGAGGGTGGGAGGGAGGGGGGGCGTGGGGACAGCAGGGACTTGTGCGTGTACGCAGGTATCCTGGCCGACCCCACTGTTCCGGGACAGCTGCTTTGCCCACCCCTCAGCACCCCAGTCCTCTGCGCACGCCCCTTTCTCCTCCCTCACTCGTTCTTCCCCGGTTCCTACCTAGGTACCCACGGGGCGTCAAGGTACAAGGTAGTACAAGCCCCTCCCTCGGGGACAGGCGCCACGCAAGCCACAGCCCCGGTCTGCTGGACTCTGGCCGAAAGGAGTCTCTTGAGCGTTGAGCTGGAGAGTAGGTATCCGTACGACTGACTAGGTACCTAGTATCCGTAGAGAGAAAGAAGCCTTGGGGGGCATTGGCTTGCCCAGGGAACAATATAGAAAGAGACCGGGGGGGGGGGGGGCCCATGGCAGACCCGCACGCATGCTCTCTGCTGCACCAGCTCGCCATGCTCGTCTGTAGCGCCGATTTCCACGAGTGCCTGGCCAAGAGGGGAGCCGGTCGGAGATGGAGCATCGCGATCGAACCCCCCAAAAAATTAGACGTTGCCGCTTCCCGCCCATCCGTGCCAGGCTCTAATCTCTGTGCATACCCCGAAAGGAGCGCGGCCCGTCGGTCGGTCGACCATTGAAAATGCGTGGCTTGACTCGCTGACCATCCCTCGAGCCGATGCTTCCATCTAGGTTCGCGTCGGTTTCCGTTGCTCCCCTTGGCCGTCCGTCCCTCGGGGGATCTGGTAGCCTTGTATATGGATGGCGCCCTAGGCCCGTGACGGCATGCGACCTTTGACACGACGGGGATGACTGACTATAGACGCAATGCTTTAATCTTTTGCCTTGTCGTGCATCGTGTTTGAGTCCTGCCCCTGCACCCGCAGCTGCACCCACAGCCAACACAGGACTCGCCTCGCCTGTGACGCTTCCGTTCGTCAGTGGTCTGTGGCTCGCTCCGGCCGAGCCGGCGAGAGATGCCGGCGAAAGATGCCGGCTTTGGGCGACGGGTCCGGCCTATGCGCTCTCTCTCGGAACCTAAAGACCTCACATAACATGGCCTCCAAGCACATGATGCTGCACGAGGCGCCAAGCCCGTCCTAGATGGGCACGTTGCTTGAATCCCTTGCCAACCATCTAATCACTTCGCCCGTGGTAGAGCCAAGTGACCCGGCCTGCTTCCCGCCGCAAGACGCCCAGGGTCTCCCTTCTCGGTCCATGATGGAATCACTCGCGGAGCTGGCCTCGTCGGCAGCTCATCCGGCGGAGCCGCAATCTCTCTCGTCGGCAACGCAACTGTCCTCGAGGGAGCGAGAGAGGGTGCGAGATGGACAGCTTCAGACATTGGCACCGATTACCGCCATGGCATTGTCCGGTTGTCCAAGGGACCCGTGTCCGACCGATCTCGCGCCCGCTTCACCGATCGGTTGTTGCTGACTGAACCGTCACTAGATTACTCGAGCCATCCTCTTCTCGCGCTCTCTCATCCCTTGGAGGATCGGGCAGTTCTGTGTCTCTCTTCTCTCTCATCATCCATGTCCGGCGCTGTTCCAGCGCATGCCACAGGCGCAGTGTCGGCCGGGTGCCTCGAGGCAAGGTAGGTATCTAGGTACCTAGAGTAGAGGTACCCAAGTGCCGAGAACCACCCCCCCCCCAACCCAGCGAACCCTTGCGGGGCCCAATGACATTACACACCAATGGACCAAGTACCACGGAATGAAGCGGGGATCGCCCTGGTGGGTCCCATGTCCTTCTCTTGCTCTCACCCTCCGAAAAAGTCGGATCTCACCACCAAAATCTCGATGGCGATGGCAAGTGGTCGGCCCCTCCCAGCATGAAGGGACTCAGCCCAAGCTCAGGGAGCCTCACCCTCCCGGCGCCCTACCCTTACCCGCGCACGCCCGGTCTCCTGTGACGTCAGGACCGAGATTTGACGACCGGGCGACTCGCGGGTCAAGCCACGACGCGGGTCCGCACGTCAATCAGTCTACGGCAGCCAGCCACAGGTTCGTGAGACGTATGTATTTGCCGGGCCGGGCAGGGGTCGTCGTGTAAGGCTTGCTTGGCCCGGAGTCATTTGCGCTATCCCTCTGGCATCCTGTTAGTTGCTGCATTGCCCGAGGATTCCCAGAAATCCGGTTCCTGGTTCGCGTTCATGACGCCAACCGGACCAACGGGAACCAAGGGAAGGCCCCTCGAACCGCCGAGCAAACCCAGTCGCATCAATGCCCTTTGCCTCGGTCGTTTTATTACACGTCACTGCGAGAATCGAGATATTTCTTGACGAGGCCCCTTTCCATGCCCTGTTTATTCGACGAGTCTATGCGTGCGTAGAAATGCGAGCATCGTCATCGCCACCATCACCAGACCCCCCCGCCCACCCTTGTTTCGATCGGCCAGCTGCAATTTGCACCACGAGGCCGGTCACTTTGGCAAAACAAAGACCCGATGGGATGAATTTCAGGTTCAATCTTGCCGGCACGCATGGTCAGGTCACAGCCCCCCTCTCCCTTTGGCCTGCACGATCTGCTCGTTTGAAGTGTGGCCCGGCGCACGACTGACAAAGATGTGCGTCGTCATCGTGACTTAGCCCAGACGAAAAGACTTCGCTTAGCCCGCTTTCTGCACACAAGTACCCGGGCGTACCGGCACCTTGCGCTACGCAGCTGACAAGCTCGGGGAGGGGGGGAGGGTTTAAAGACAAAATGGAAGGGGTGGGAAAGGGGGAGTGTGCGTGCGAGCTCCTTGCGAACGGGCAGGACCTACATAAAGATCCAGGGTCGCTCGCGCCCAGGGTCCGGGGCGGCAGCCAATAATCGGAGAGATCGAAAAACGTCGAGCGCTACTCGGGCCAGCTGGAAAGAGGGGAGTGGGCCACCGCCATAAGTCAATACCGCTACCTACAGCATGTACCCACAGTGCCTAGGTAGATAGGTACATACCTACTTAGGTAGGTACTGTACCTAGCAGGCAGGCTCGACTCGTTCTGCCTCGTTTGTCTTGACTGTTCTGTGCTTGTGGCTGTGCCTGTGCTTTTTGCTGTGCTTAGCGGTTAGGTTGGTTGAGGATGCAATTCTAACCACAAGGCCGTATCCTCGGATGCTCTTTTCCCTCGTCGCTCCCATTCGCCATGCCATGTCGGAGACTTGATTTTGCCTTTCCTCGCACATGCCTCCGGAGCCTCGATCCCCATAATGCGGCTTTGCAGCGGGCCATTTGCTCCGGCAGTCTAGTTTTTCCGGTCAAGCAGGACTGTCCTACCGTGACGTCAACAGCCCGAGCTATCCTTTTCGGGGTCCTACGGCTTGCCCTGCTAGGGGGCTGAGACCCCGGCTCATGCCTTGCTAAGGTCCATGTACATATGTACACGTCAACGTCGCGAAACCGCAAGACGCCAACGAATAACAACAAGTGCTGACTGCTTGCTGTTGTTGGCCTTTACTGTATGTAAAAGAATTTGGCCAGGCAGTGGCGGGACGAGGGGAAATAGTCGTCGCAGATCCCAAGTCGTAAGTAAACCTCTCAGCCGACAGCAAGCAAAGAAGCCACGCAAAGAGCAGACAAGACACTGGTAGTCCCATTCCTCACGGCTCAGCATCTCGGTGAAAAGGACAGGGCTGGATCATGGCACCACCCACCACCCTTATTCTCATCTGGATCACACATGTGCAGTAGCGGACTACCGAGTCGAGCACACAACTGCACACCGCAAGAGCAGATGGCGCGGCAGGCAAGCAAACGCCGGCGGCGGCGCAACCGCGTCAACGTCGTCGTGCAAGCGTGGCTGTGGTGGTGGGCGAGCAGCTCGTGATGGAAGACACGACGGAGCACGGCTCGACTTGGGAACCATGAGTGCTGTGCTTGAAAGCTTGAAACCGAGTGGGCAAAGGCGGGACAGACGTGGACGCGGACGGAACAGACGACCAAAGAGGGTGGGCTAGGCAGGCCCCTTGGCAACCTTGTCGGAGGTATTCCTCAGGCGCGCTGCATGGAGCAAGAGCGAACCGAAAGTACTCGCAGCGACCCTGCTAGTTGCTCTCCGTGCTTTGTCCCTGCCTGCCGCATTGTGCGTATCGACTGTGTGACAGCAATCGAGATTGTCGGTGTCGGATCGAGATCTAGCTCGTGTTTTGGCCGGCGAGGAAGGGGGTATTATAAGTGGGGGGCTGCCGGAGAGGGCAACACAGATTGGGCAGGCTCAAAGGTACTTCTTGGTAGCCACCACAGGCCGAATGCCCCGCCTTGCCTGCGCCTGCCCCGCCGACCCGCGACCCTGGCAAGACAAGAAGGAACGCGAGCGTCACTTGCGGCGTCACTTGGCTTTGCTTCCCAGGGTTTTTTTTTTCTCTGTCGCTAGACGCAAAGGAAAACCGAAGCTGTCGAAGCATAATGATTTTGCGGCAGGTGATGGGCGAGCGCAAACGTGACGTGTGCAGTTGGGCGCTAGAAGACAGACAAAGCAATCGGCCGTCGCGCAAACCCCCCCCCTAAAAAAAATTTGTCCGGCAGGAAACCAAACTTCTGGTTGCGTGTGGCTGACGACGCTGCCCTGGCTGGTCAAGGGACCTCTCGCTCGCGCCGCTACGACACGCTAGAAAGAGATGTACTCGGGGGTATATTCCTACTTGCCGGCTCGGCGTATGCGCTCCAGGTACGGATACTCTGCGCTCTGTACTCTGTGCTCTGTACTCTGTACTGTCCTGTCTCTTCTTCTCCCGCCACTGGCGTCGCAGCGGGGTGTGAGCGCAGCGCCAAGCTGCTCACGCCTCGAGCTTGATTCCAAAGGCCGGGCCTGTTGCCGAGCTACTCGGCCTTGCGCTGACCCGAGTAGAAGACTCCGAAACCTTCGTACGAGCCATTGGGCTCTGTGCTGCGGCGGGGAGCGAGAGGCGCCTATGGCAGCGAGGACGGATGAGTGATGAATGCCATGGATGAAAACATGGGAAAGTTGACAGACGCGGGGGCAGCAACCCACCCATTTTTTTGCCACGTCGTCTGCAAACACTCGTGGCGATTGACTGTGGCTGATGAAACGGGCTCTGGTGCAGGCACCCTTGCGCTCGCCCTATCAGGCAGTCCCTGCCAACCCGCAGGCGACGATTATGCCTTGGGGCCACGCCAAAACCATTTTGCCATGTGAATCGCCATCCATCCATGCATCACGATATGCCGGCTGGGCCCTGGGAAGGGGTCCGCCGGTTGTGTGCTGCTCCATGTCGGAAAACATGGGCTTTGGGCTAGATTGCGTCGTGCGAAGAGCCGGGATCATGGACTCGTCGGGGCTTGCTCAACGGCCGGCGGCCCTTGCAAGCCCGCTTGGACTGCCGTGCCGGGAAGGGGGTGGTGTGTGGCTTCTGGCCGCTGCCGCTGCTGCTGCTTCTTCTTCTTCTTTTCTTCTTCTCCGTGCACACAGACACACAGACACATACTTGCTGATGCCTGGGGGGTCGCCCCGATGCGACGTCCCTGGAGATCCCTCGCCCCTCAAAGGAGCCTCACCCAAAACTGACACCCAAAGTGCAGTCGATCGGTCCCTCGAGCCATCGCGACAGACATGCATGCATGTGCCCCCCCCTCCATGCAAATCAACGAGCCTGCCGCCGCCGCAGCCGCCGCGCTCGACCACGGCCCAACCGCCACGGCCGGAGGAGGCGCACGCGACGGAGAGAGCAAAGCAAACGAGCAAACACGAGAACGGCTCGACCCAACTTAAGCCTCATCCTGTTTCCGTTCTCCCCACATGGGCCGTCCCCCGGCCTGGAACACAATGAACTGGGGGGGGGGGGGGGTGCATCTTGCGACAAGGCGAACCCCTTTCTTTGCGCCTCTGTTAACCAGCATACAGATTTGGATAGATAGCATACACCGAAGTACCTTTACTGGGAAATCATCAATAAAGGTACTTAATATAATAAGTTCTTTTAATTAATTCTAAGAAAATCTTATTAAATTTTAAAAAGAAAGTTAGTTAGTATTAAAGCTAAAATATAAATAAAAGCTTATCATTCTACTAGTTTACTACTTATATTAAGCTTATAATTACGCTCTTATTAACTAGTTACTATATAAAGATAACTAGTAAGTAAAAAAAGTAGGCTAGTATAGCTAGTTAAGGCGTAGCACTAATACTATATATTTATATACGTATATTCCCCGCGCTAACTTAATAAACTAACCTATATATATATACATATTGTATATATATATATTGTAAAGTAAAGCTATTTATACTGCAATTTCTACTTAAAGCTGCCGCTGCAATAAAGTCTCTTTTAAACACTACTTTCTTATTGTTTAAGGAGGCATAAGCTGTCTACAAGCTTATTAAAAAGCCCGCCGGGGCAGCCCGGGCTTATAAGTCTTATAAGTTATAATACTAGCTAATCGACCTTATAAAAGACGAAATTATTATTGCGATACTTTTATAAGGGCTCTTATAAAAGCTCTCGTAAGAGCTCTTATAAAATATAAAGTATAAGTCGTTCGAGCTAGCTAAGTAAGAGTATATAGCTACTTAATAAGACAAGATAAAAGCAAACGTCTATAAAAAAAAAGAAGTATAGTAAGATTTATATAAAGATAAACTTATATAAAGATATATACCTTAAGCGGCGGCTAGGCCGCCGCTAGCGGGCTTAGTAAGGTAAGGCAAATAAAGTAGGCAGGGCTCCTTTATATTATAGGATAAGATAAGGAATCCGCTATAACTTAAGTCTTTACTTTATAATAAAGAAATTACCGGTATATAACTAAGAAATATAAAGTAAATCCCTTAATAATTACGAGATAACTTTACTATATTACGCTTTAATTTCCTAGACGTTATACTATTTAAAGTTTAACTTAAGCAATTTAAGGAAATTATTAAGTAAAAGTATAATATAAAGTAAATACTTAGAGCTTATAAATAAAAATATTAATATAATTCCTTTAAAATACACTAAAAAGACTAAGAAAGCAGAAATAAGTTAAAAAGAATTTTTAAAGGAAATTATAGTATAAATAAAAAGTAATCCCTTAGCTTAAAAAAAGGAAAAGTAAGTAATTATTTAACTTATTAATTAATAGTTAAATTTACGTTACTTTTAAGCTTACTTATTATAAATAGGAATTAGCCCGATATTTATTAAATAATCTTACTTATAACTTTTTTCTTTAGCTTAATTATTATATATATTTCCTTTTATTAACATATAGCTTATTTATTCTACAAGCTTATTATATAATTAATAGTAATAATTCTTTTTTTTATTCTTATTAATTATAAATCTTTATATACTAAGGATTTATAATTATTAAAAGACAAAAAGTATGAAATAGTATTAATTAAGCACGATATATAAAAGAATGTTTTATAAAGAAAAAAGCTTTAATTAATATATAATTAAATCTAAAAAGCTAACTAGTTTTTTATTAAATAGCTACTTTTAGAACTTTAAAAAGAAGCTAATACTTAAAATAAAAAAGCTTAAGCTATGTATATTTTTTATTCTTATTATACTTAATACTTATTTAATAGTTACTTCTTTTAGCACTTATACTTAACTAACTAAGTTATTTAGTTTTTTAATAGTTAGCGGAAGATTTTAAAGCTTATTTAGCTAAAAATCTTAAACTTTAATTGCGCAAAAAGATAAGAAACTCAAAACGTCTTATTTAACTAGGTTAATTAGCTACAATATTATTTTAATAAAAAGCTATATAAAATAAGTCTTATTACTAAGTATACTATTAAAACGCCTTTTAAAAATACCTTAGTAAGATTTATAGCGACTTTAAGTAGTATAATAAAATAAGTTTTAGCTATAACGCTACTATTACTAGCCGCCGGTATAATACTCCTTATTATACTTATACTTATCTTAATAATAAAAAATATCTTAAAACGTTTACTTAACTAACTTTATATAAGTTTATAACTAGTTAATTACTAAAACGGCTATAAGAAATAGCTAAGCTTAAAGATAGCCCTTTTACTACGCTTTATAGTATAAGAAAAAAAGGATAAAGCATAAACTAATTACTGCTAATTAAGGTTAATACTATAAACTAATTACTACCGGTTAAAACTAGTACTATAAACTAATTACTATTAGTTAAGCTAGTGTTACGGATTAATTACTATATATAAACGTATATAGGGGTTTATAAATAGTAAAAAGCTTATTTTTTCTTTAAGGTATATTTAGCCACTTTATACTTAGTTCTTTAAGTTAATTTTAAGGATTTCTAACTATATTATTTAGCTATTTCTTATTAATACGTAAATAAACTATAATAAAATTACTTAATAAACTAAGTATAAGCTTAATTAAAAACACTATAGACTATAATTAAAGAAATCTCTTAAATATCCTTAAATATCCTATAGAAATCGTAGTAAAGTCCGTTTTATATCTTTTTAAGGTTTTTTCTTAGTTATAAATAAGTAAAACTATAGTTAAAATATTCTATAAAAATCCTTAGATATCTTTTAAAGATACTAATAAAGTTTATTTAATATTTTCTATAGTATCTTTTATAGTAAAAATATTATAAACTATAGTTAAAAAGCCTCCTAAGTACTTATATTTATATCTTAAAAACTTTAGCGAGGTCTATTTAAAAGTGTTTATTGCGTTTCCTTAAGTATATCTTTATAGTATATAGTTTAAGCGTCTTACTATAAAGTTTTATAAGGGTTTTTTAAAAGCTAAGTAAAAGGTTTAAGCGTAGTTACTTAATTTAATAATAACTCTCTTAAGTAAGAAAAAAGACTTAATATTCTTATTAAGTATAGTAAAAATAAAGTAAATAAGAGCGCTAAGTAATAGCTTTATAGTAGCGTTTTTATATTATATTAATAGTATATTATGTTTACTTTACTAATAGTTTTTTAGCTTATCCGGCTAATAGTAGTTAAGTAGCTAAAAAAATATAAGTAAAAAGCTTTTATTAAGGGCTTTTATTACTTATTTAGCTATATATCTTTATTTTATTAAAGCGATTAATATATTTAGCTAAAATTAGTAATAAGGTTTTTAACTCTTTTTTAAGTATATATCTTAATACCTTTTTAACTATAAGAAGCTATAGTGCTAAAGAATATCCGTTTTTTATAGTAAGATATATTATAAGAAACTAGTTTACTTAAGCCTTATCTCGTATTATTATTTTACTTACTTTTTACGCTGTTTTTTAATCCCCCGCTAAGTTCTTTATACTACTTTTTAGCCTTATAAGCTGCTTATAAACGAGATATTATATTTTACTTATTACTGCTATTATAGCTATCTTTTAGTTTTTATTGCTAGACTTTTTAATTTATTATTCTTTTTATATAAGGCTATTACTTATGCCTTTCCGTCGATTAATACGTATTTAGCTACTAAAAAGGTCTTAAGGTAAAGCTAAGCCGTCTTACTAATTATTATACATATAGTTAGTACTAAGGTATTTAACGTTTATATTCTCGCTTAAAAGTAAGTAATAAGGTCTTAAATAGCTTTAGTGCCCGCCTTCTTATTTTTAAGGTTTTAAACGTTCTTAATATTTTAAAAAAGCCTTACTATAAAGGGGGCCTTAAAGGTAAAAATATAAAGCGTATAGTTAGTATAGTTAATAAAGTAGATATTAAAACCTAAGAACTTTATCGCTTAAGATAGCGTTAAGTTATACTTAAAATTTTTACAGGCTTATAAGTAGAATTTAGTATAGTTTATAGCTAAGTAAAAGGTTACTATTATTCTATTTTTATCGCTCAAGTATAGCTTAATAAAGCCGGGCTTATAAAAGATTATATTTATTATTATTAGCGGCTCTTATAAGATTAAGTAGTAAAATATATCGTTAGGCTAATTATTATTATCTTTACTTATTAAGGAGAGATTATAGATAAATTATAGTAAAGCGCTTATACGCTTTTAAGTAGCTAAGCTAAGTATAGCGGCTAAGTATATATAGAAAAGTATACGCTAAGTAGAATTTAAAGAGTTTTTAAAG
Source organism: Ophiocordyceps robertsii (assembly GCA_027405785.1). Lineage (NCBI taxonomy): Eukaryota > Fungi > Ascomycota > Sordariomycetes > Hypocreales > Ophiocordycipitaceae > Ophiocordyceps > Ophiocordyceps robertsii. The sequence continues at coordinate 20,465 of JAPEBW010000717.1, forward strand.
CTTATAGCGGATATAAGCTAAAAATAGGACTTTATAGCGCGTGTTAAACCGCGGGCGAAATAAGATAAGGTTTTTACTATAGTAGCTTAAAACGCTATTATAAACCCAGCTATAAACTAATTAAGCTAAGCCTTAAATACATAGTTAAAGATAGTAGAAATATTATTTTAGTTATTTAGCTAAAATTAGTTTTTACTAATTATAGCGGCTATTATAAATCTTAAGACTATAATAAGGTTAATTAATTTAAAAGGATTAAGCATTAATTAGTTATTTTACTAATACAGATTCTTAGCTACGCTTTAAAAAAGATATAAGCGGCTAAGGCTTTTAAATAGTAAAAGCTACGTAAAAGGTATAGCTAAGTTAATATAAAAACGGCTATTAAGACTATACTATAGTATAAAGCTAAGAGGTAAGTTATTAAAGTTAAGTACTTAAAGAGAGTAATATAAGCTATTTTTTATAGTACTATAATTAAAGTTAAATTTATTAGCTTAAGCGCGGTTGTAAAAAGTAGTGTGATTTTATATAAAAGCTTAAACTTTAAAGTTTTAGCTTTACTAAAAGACTTAAGGCTATAAAGTATAAACGCTTGATTTTTATAATAATTAAGCGCCCGTATTATAAAGTATAAAATATAAACGTTCCGGCTACTTATATATTAGTATATAAGATATAAGTATATAAACGATAATTAAATTTCCAACCCTTAAGTAAAGCTAAGGTAAGACCTTTTAATAGTATAGTATTATTATATTATCTTTTTATAGTTAATAGTAGTAATTTCTTTAGCGTAGGTTTAATCCCGGGGTAAAAAAGTAAACTTATAAGTCCGTGTAGAACTAAGGCTCCTCTTAAGCGCGCGTAATAATATAAGCGTGCGCTGCTTTTAGCTACTAGCTTAATAAACCGGGGAGGTCTTGTTTTATAAATAATAAGGACGTTATTATCTTTTCTTTTACGGCGGCAATTATTACGGAACGTAAGATATAAGCGTTCTAGCTACTTATATATCTATATATAAGATATAAGCATATAAACAATAATAAACGTCCTAACCCTTAATTAAGGCTAAAGCGAGACCTTTTAGTAGTATAGTATTACCGTATTATCTTTTTATAGCAGCCTGCTTATATCTTTTATATTAAAAATATAAGGGCTTATATAAAAGTAAGCTAAAAGAATAGTTATACAATAGCTGAATTTAGTTATAAAAGACGTTTAATAATAAAAAGACTGAAAATAAAAGTATATAAATTATAAACTTAAGCCTAAAAAGGCTATATATAAGTAAGCGCGTAAAATATAGTAAGCTAAAGCTAGCGGCTAAAAGAAATATAGTTATAAAAGGAAAAAAAAAGAAAAAAAACAAGCGGCGGAGAAAATTAAAATAAGTATACTATAAAGCTAAAAGGCCTTATTACTTAAAGTAAATAGTAGTATATTAATATTAAAATAACTTATTACTTTAAATATAGTAAATTGTAGTTTTTTATAATATATAATAGGTTTTAAGTCTTATACTTAAGCTTAACTCCTTAATTCTCTTAGTTAAAAAGTCTTATATTAAGTTATAAGTACTATATATTACACTTTTATTTAAACTACTTAAGTAGTTTACTTTTTTTATACTTTCTTAAAAGCCTTTATAATTTTTAGTTAAAAAACTGTCTTTTTATTTACTTAAAAGTTATAGCTACTAAGCTAGCTTTTTTAAGTAATAAAAAACATTTTTTATAGCTTTTTACTGTTTTTTTTGATTATATAACTTTATAAGATTTTTTTAACTTTTTATTTATTTAAGTAAAATATTTTTTTATTTTAAATTAGCTTAAAACGTATAACTAGCTTATTTATTAAGCATAGGTATACTACTAAAATAACTAAATTAGTATTAAAAAATGTTTTATATTTAACTAATATATAAGCTATTTTAATTTAAAAATAACTTTAAATAGCTTTATTTTATTTTATGTTTTACTAGTTTACTATTTATAATATAATACTTTTTACTAAGTTATAGCTAAACTTAATTACTAAGCTTTAATTTTAATAAGCGGTATTTCTTATTATATTTATTTATTATAGTGGCTTAAGTATAAGTAATAGCTATTATAAAATCTAAACGGCTATACTTAGACTCCTTACTTTACTTTTAAGAAGCCTTATAAAACCCCGCAATAAAAACGCTTAAAGCACGTATTATAAAGGCGTTTTAGCTTTTATAGTTATATCTTAAAAACCTTATTAAAGCCTATCTAATTATAGTTTATAACGTTTTAAACTATAAAAGATATTATAAAAACTACTAAGCGGATTTTGCTAGTATCTTTAAAAGATATTTTAGGATTTTTATAGGATATCTTAATTATAGTTTAACCCGTTTTAAACTATAAAAATACCTTAAGAAATATAAGATAAACTTTACCGGGATTTTAAAGGATATCTAAAGATATTTAAAGGATTTCCTTAATTATAGTTTATAGTATTTTTAACTAAGCTTATACTTAGTTTATTAAGTAATTTTACAAGGATATTTATAGTTTATTTATATACTAACAATAAATAAAAAGATAGTATAGTTAAAGATCTTTAAAATTAGCTTAAAAAACTAAGTATAAAGTAGCTAGCTATACCTTAAAAAAATAAGCTTTTTATTATTTTTAAACTCTTATATATATTTATATATAGTAATTAGTTTATTATACTAGCTTAATTAATAGTATTTAGTTTATAATTATTAAAGGCCTGCGTATACTTAGTTTAATAGTATATAGCTAAATAACTATTTATTTTAAGCTAAAAAAAGAAAAGGGAAATCTCTATCTAAGCTATATAGCTTCGTACTTTATAGAGGTCGCTTAAGTAGCCTATACTTAAGTTAAGTTTAGGTTAAGGTTAAGCTAAGTTTAAGTAAAGTCTTATATAACTTTAGCTATAAATCGGACTAACTTTAAGTTATTCGCTATAATATAACTATAGCTTTCCTTATATTATAGCTTATAATACTATCCCCCTTTTAAGCAATTATACACCGGGGTATATAATATCGCCGCCCCGCCCCCCGCTCCGCGCTTAACATTAATCGGTATATTTATCCCCGTTATACTTATAATTATACGCTAATATATCCTCTTAAATAATATTACGTTATAGCGTTAAATACGTTATATACTCGCTTATCTACGCCGCTATATTATCCTTAGTAGCGCTAAGGCGGTATAATATATCTCCTCCGCTTATTGCTAATATTAATGCTTAAAGTATATCTTACCTTCTTACCGCTTACGGTTTTTAAGTATAAATACCCTTCCTCTCTCCCTTTCCTTCTTTTCTCTTTTTTCTTTCTTAAATTACTAATCCTTTTATACGCGCGCCCCCTTTTATAATAGCTTCGCTATGCCGCGCCTTAATATATTTACTATAACCCCCCGCGCCCTATTTCCCGCCGTATAATAAGCATCTTTTTATTTAGCGCCCCTTAGCACGCTTAGCGACTATATGCTATCGCCTTTATATTAATCTTCGCGCCCGCCGCTATTACTTAGTAAGCAGAGCGCGATATATAGTACTACTATATAGCGCCCCCCTTACCTTACATATATTAAATATATAATGTCTTTTAATATAGATACTTAGTATAAAGCTTAAGAAAATTAAGCCTCGCTTTATACTTATTATTATTTTGCTTATATTTATACTAAATTACGCTATTTACGTATATATCCTTATTCTTAAACTATATATAATATAACGCTAATATAATATTAGTATACTAGCGATATAGTCGCCGCCGTAAACGCGCTTTAAGACTATATATTTTAAAGGACGTTTAAGGATTATTATACTAACTTATATATATATTCTCTAATTTTTAATAAACGCTAGCTAAAGGGATATTACTAACGATTATTATAATATATAAAGTTAGCTTATATTGCTATTATAGCGCGCTAAGCTTAAATATACCTTAACGTTTAAGGTTAATCTATTAGTATTAGTAAGTAGTAAGTAGCTTGCTTTAATTAAGTTATAGTTTTTTATATATTCTATCTATATTTACTTTATATTTTATTATATCTTATTATATTCTTTATCTATCTTATTATTATCTATACTTAGTGCGCGTTTATAGCGTATCCTCTTTATACTTATTGTTTAAAATCGTCTTAATATTTACTAAGTATAGCTTAAAACTTTTTCTTATTTTTCTTAGTTTTTATCTTTTTTTCCGCTATTTCCTTTATTATATCTCCTACTCCTTAGCTTAGCTTACTATCGTCTTTCCGCCTTACCCTTATCGTTCTTTATTATATTACTATATCGTCCTTTTAATTTCTTTAAGGCAATTATATCTTAAAAGTCGCTAATTAACTACTATATTAAATTAGTATACTTATACTACTTTATTAAGACTTAGCGCTATCTCCCCCTTTTAATCCGTCTTTATTAAGCTTACTTAATCTTTTTTATAACGTACTTTAGTTTATTATCTTCCTTAATTACTAATAGTAGCTAGTAGTTATCGACTACTTAACTAAGTAAGGGGTTATCCGCTATATAGCGGAGGAACTTTATATATAGTCTTTTATATACCTTTCTTAATATATTAAGATTTACTATATTTAAGCTAACTACTTTTATTATAATATACTTTTAGTATAGTTAATTAAGCTTTTAGTAAGGCTTATTTATAGTATACTTCTTTATATTTAGCTATACTTTATTACTTACTTAAAGTCTTTCCGCTAGTATACGCAATTAGTTTACCGTCTCCTCTTATCTTACTTATAATATAGCGATCGCCGTTTAAAAGAAGTCGGCGACCTCCTTTATCTTTTTTACGAGGCTTTATACGCCCTTTATATTTAATATAAGCGGTCCCTCTTTTTTTATAATTTAAATTAGCTTAATATCGTACTTATATATAGTAAAAAAGGGGCTTATACTTATTATCGATATTACTTAATTATTAAGCGCCGCTTAAGTATAAGGTAGCTATACCTTTTAGTTATCTTACTTATAGTAAATATATACGCGGAGGTATACTTATATCTCTTTATTTACGCGCTTTATTGCTTTATTAGTTTATAAGTAGTAAGCTAAACTTAGTTTCTTTTAAACCTTAGTTTATTAATAAAATTCTTTTTAAAATTACCTTATTTAGTTCGTCCTTTAATTTAAGATAATAGACTTTAATATTCCGTAAAAGCGGAAGTAAGATTATAAGAACTTAGTAGTATATACTACTACTTTTATCGTTAATATCGCTTTTAAAGTTATTGCTTTTATTAGCTTATCTATTATTATTTAAAGGTTTTAAAAGCCTTTAGTCCTTATTAATAATAAGTTAACTATAAAGTTTATTATTAAGTATATAAACGGCTATATAAAAAGCAATAATAGTCGGAGGAGCCTTTTTTAAAATTGCCTTTAGATATACCCCTTACTATATAGCTTATAGTTTATAATAAGCTAATATACTATTAATAATTAGCCTAGCTAAAAAAACTCTTAAGCTAATATTATAAGCGTCCCCTTATACTTTAAGTATCTTACCGCTATTAAGTTATATATCCGCTAAGCAATTAATACTTAAAGCTTATTTAGCTCTTTATTCTCCCCTTCCTTAAGGTATTAAGCCTTACTTAATACTTAAAGCCGGTCCTTAAAGCAAAAGCGCCTTTTTATATTAATTATATACTTATTTACTTAGACTTTTAATCACTATTTTAAAGTAAGCGATTAATCGCTATTCCGTATTACTTAAAATACTACTTAATACTCCTTATCTTTTTATAATATCGCTATCTACCGCTCTTATATCTCTTACTTATAAAATATATAGGCTGGTTTTACTTATTCCTTAAGTATATCTTAGCTTAAGTTTAGGTTAAGTTTTAGCTAAACTCCGCCTTTATTTACCTTACCTTTATCTTAAGGTATAAAGTCGTTTGCTTAACTTATATAAGTAATTAACCCTACGTTCTCTTCTTTTACTTATATTATTATAATAGTGTGCCTTTCCTATACTAATTATCGTAAGAGGTTTATATACTTACCGTTAAGGGGGACCCGATATCTTATTTATTACGCGCTATTTAGGATTATTTATACTATATATCCTATTTCCTTTTTATTAAATGCCCTTTCCGGCTTATTTTAATCGCGGCGCGATAAAGCGGTAAGTATTACCGCTAACCTCCTTAAGCGGTACTTTAATATAAAGTTATATAAGGCGAGCTTTATTGCTTATTTACTTTACTTTTTATTTAACTTTCTCTTTATTATAAAGTACTTTAAATTCCTATAGTTTATTAATATTATAAATGCTAGCATATTATATAACTTTACCCTTTAAAAGTCTAAGTATTATATAATCGTAAGTAACTCCTTATTATAAATTAAGTAGTTATACTTCGTTATATTAAGTCGTTTTAAGAAAAAACTTATTAAGTATAATATCTTATTTAGTCCTATTTATATTAATATACTACTTAATATATACTTTTAGTAGTTTGCCTTTAAGTATATTTCCCTTTTAAGGTTATATAGCTATAGTACTAATATATTATTAAATGCCTTTTAAATAGACTTAAACGCGGCTTAGTGCTTATTAGTTTATAAGAAGGTTGCGGTTTTTTTATAAAGGCTTTTTAAGCACCGCAAGGCCTTAGCGTAAAGTAAGATAAAAGTATAATAGTAATTTATAAACTTAAAGAAGCTTTAAACGCTTTTTATATTCCTTAGCGCCTATTATATTTAAATAGCTTAAACCTTCTTTAAGTCGCACTAAACCTTACCCTTAGCTTATATAATAAAACCTAAGTACTTTACTTTTTTTATTATAAAGTCGTATTTCTATAGGTTTAATATAAGGCCTACCTTTTATAACTTTTTAAGCACCTTCGCTACCTTATTTTAATAGTCGCGGAGCGACCTTAATAAGTCAATTAAAATATTATCTATATATACTATAATAAACTTATAAAAGTAGTCTTTTAGTATATAGTTAATATAGCGTTAAAAGGTAGCTAGCGTTTTTATAAGGCTAAATAAGCATACTTACTACTTAAATAATCCGAACTTTATTTAAAAAGCTATCTTAAACTTATAGCCCTTTACGATTTTAATTTTATAAAACACTATAATAATATTAAGTTTCGTTAATAAATATACCTTTATTAGTATCTTTAACGTTTTTATAATTAATAGTAGCATATACTAATCCCTTTTTATAATTATATTTAAGGCTTAGTAGTTATAGTAAAAGCGTAAGCGGCTATTGGCCTTCCTTATAAATAATACTAGCGCCGTAGCTAATAAACTGCTTAAGCGGATAAGGTTTGCTTTTAATAGCTCGTTTAAAGTCTTTTAAAGGATAAGGAGTTTTTCTTTTAATATATCGTAAAGGGGCCTTTATAATAGTAGCGGCTCCTTACTATCTTTATTTAAGGTAAGATAAATCTTATAATCTACGCTTAGTTAAAATAAGGGTTCCTTAAGCGCCCTTATAAGTGCGAAAAGGTCTAAATAAGCTTATAATACTTAGGTTAGGATATAGTCCGCTAAGTTAACCGGCGTCTTTAGCTAAAAGGCCCTCTTTATATCCTTTATTATAACTGCCTTTACGTTTAGCGCTTATTATTGCCCTTAGTAATTCTTTTAAGCCTTTTCTTATTAATATTCTGCGATAAAGATAAAAGCGCTTATTAACTTCGCTTTTTAAATATTCGCGATCTTTATAGCTTCCTTTAATCCTTAAAGGCCGATTTAAATCCTTGCTTTTCTATACTAAATCCGATCCCCCTTAGCGTTATAGATTACTTTATTTTTCTTTATCTATAGTCTCTTTAAGAATATATCGTAGCTTAACTTTAATACTATATAGGCGAATATTTATTTTAAGTGCTTATTAATCTTTATCTTAAACGCTATAATCCCCTTTATTTAAAGCGTTAGTATATCTTTTAAAAAAGGCTATAGTAGCCTTCTTATCCTATCTATAAAAGGTATTTATAGCCTTATTACTACCCCCTTACTTATTATAGTATAATAGTTATAGCCTATATTTATAAGTATATTAAGCCCTTTCTTCTTATTAATACTAACCTTAAGCAGTACTAAGTTTAGTATAAGGTGCTTCCTTATTAACTTTTAAGCTATTTACTATTTCTCCTTCTCCCTTAGCGCTTAACTTTATATTAAGGTTCCTTTTTTCTTAAATCGGAATTTACTTTAGTTACCTCCTTAGCTATAGCTACGGCTACTTATAAGGTTCTTTCCTTCTTCTTTTTATAGAAGCGGGCGATATACTTAATTATCTTATAAGCGAAATACTTCCGTATATTAAGCTAGCTTTATCCTCCTTTTAGCTAAGTTATAGCGTTAATTATATTTATTAAGGTATTACTCTTTAAGTCTTTTCGGTCTTAAGTCGCCCCCTTTATTGCTTTTTTTTAGCTTTAAAATAGCTACTTAATTTACTAAACCCTCTTTAGCTTTACCGCGATCTACGCTACTTAATTAGTATACGCTAAGAAGCTTAAGGTTAAAAGGTCGACTATTATAAGTGCCTCCTTAAGGCGAAGGCTTAAGGCGCCTTTTAAAAACATAATTTATATATCGTATAGCTATAACCCCCCTCCCGCCTTAAAAAGCCTTTACTTAAACTTAGGGAGGAACGCTATAAATATTTAGTTCTCTTTTTATTTAATTATGCGGATAGCCGCCGCCGCTTACGATTAAATATTAACGTTAAGGTAAATTAAATTAAGGTACTTAAAGAATACTTACTAATTATAACCTTAATCCGCGCTAGTACTATAATAAGTTATTATAGTTTACTATAACCCTATATTTAAGTAGTTATAGATTAAGTAAATAACTTTTTTTAAGCTTAAAAAGAAGTTTTAATTAATCTTATACTTTTCCTATATATATTGTGCTTAAGGCGTAAAGTAGCAATACTAGCTATCGAACTTCCTTAGCGCTAAGAGTAGCTTCCGCTAATCCTTTTTCTTCGTTACTTCCTTTTTTATTATAAGTATTATAGCCCTCGCTATTATATTATAAGGTAGTATTAGACTATTAATTAATAAGCCGGCCTGTCTTTATATATATATCCTTACTATCTCTTTTAGCTTTTATATTAAGGCCTTAAACTAGCTTAATAACTATTAAATTTACTATTAGCTTGCTTAAACTTAGTAGCTTATTTTAACGGCCTTTACTTATAGTAAGAGGATCGCTTATTTAACTTTAGTTTAAATATTAGCTTTTCCTAGCCCTCCCTCTTAAGCCCTTTAAGCATAGCCCCCTTATACTAAGTAAGCTTCTTACTTATACTATATTATAGTTAGTAAGTCTCTTCTTAAGTTTTATAACCTTATTTAAAAAGAGCTTTAAATATATTAAGGGCCTATATATACTTAGTTTAATAGTATATAGCCGAATAAATATTTATTTAAAGCTAAAGAGGGAAGGGGGAAATCTTTATTTAAGCTACGTAGCTTTATACTTTATAGGGGTCGCTTAAGTAGCCTATACTTAAGTTAAGTTCGGGTTAAGATTAAGCTAAGTTTAAGTAAAGTCTTATACGACTTTAGCTATATATTAGCCTAACTTTAAGTTATTTACTATCGTATAACTATAGCTCTTCTTATAGTATAGCCCGTAATAATAATACTAGCTTTAATTAGCAGTAATTAATTTAAAGTATTAGCTTTAATTAGCGGTAATTAGTCCGCGCCTTATCTTTTTATCTTTATATTATAAAGCTTAGTTAATAGTAGTAATTCCTATATATTTAAATAGAAATCCCTTAAATATTTACTAAGCTAAAAGCGACTATATTATATAATTAAGTACTTATCTTATAAGAAGTTTAATACTAAACGATATTCTTTTAAATAAAAAGCTTTTATTAGCTTTAAAGTTTAACCTTAATAATAAGTACCTTTTCCTTAACGCGCTAATAATAAAACTTTAGGATAAATAAGCTATAAAAGCGGAAAAGGCCGTAGCCAATTAAGTATATTAGTTTAATAATCTCTTTTACCCTTTTTTTAAAGTACTATACCGTAATAGCTTATAAAGCTAAATTATATATAAAATAAGTCCCGCTTAGCGAAGTTAAAACTACCGCCTTTTAAAAGGCAATCCGCTTTTAAAATACTAATAAAGAATAAATGATAAAACGATAAAACCTATATAATTAAGTAAATTAGATTTAATATTACTTTAATAAATTAATTATTCTTAAAATAAAAAAAGTAAGGATAAGCTAACCTTAAAACTATCCGGCTCTTTACTTGCTAAATACCCTTTAAATTAGGCTTATAATAAAGTTACTTTTTCTTTAAGATAATAAGCTTAGCGGATATTTTTACCGCGTATTGCTAATAAAGTTTAGTTTAAAGGCCTTAACCGGAAGTCCGCTTTAAAGAATACTTAGTAGTTTCTTAGTTTAGTATTACTATTTAGCTTTATCCGCTATAGCTATACTATTTTAACTATTTTTAAGACTTTTAATTAATAAAAATAAGCCTCCTATACTTACGGCCTTATAATATATTAAATTCTAAGACGCGTATAAAATAAAAGGTTAAGCGCTTAGTAAAATTATAAAAACTAAGACCTTAATAATAAGCGATAAAGATATAGTAAGTAATACTTTTAATAAGCTAAACTTATTAATACTTAGCGCGTAGATATTAAGACTAAGTATAGCTTTAAGCCCCTTAATAAAAATAGTAATAATATTTAACAAATAATTCTTAAGTCTTTTTTAAGTACTAAGAAAAAAAGACGCGCTTATAAAACCTTAAAAACAACCTTAACTATAAGCTAAGAATATAAGGAGATTTAACTTATTAAGACCGCTAAAAGTATCTTTTAATATAGTTTAAGAAGATAATAAAGCTAGTATATTTTAAGAAGTAGATAGTTTTATTAACTTTATCTGCTAAAATACTAATAAAAGTAAGGCCTATATAGATAAATTAGCTATTTTATTGCCCTCTTTTCTTAAAAGAAGTGCGGCGAAAAAGTATTTTAAAGACCTTTTAAAACTATAATAAGAAGAACTTAGTAAGCTTAAGGTTAAACTAAGCTAATAGATCTCCGCCTTATAAAAACGATTAAAAATCCGCTTAAATATAGTAATATAAGCACTTAATAAAAAGCACTTTATAATTAAAAATATAGTAATAAGGTCTAACTTTAAGTTTTAAATTTCGCGCTTATAATATAAAGCTAAGGCTATGCTTTATTAACTAAACTACTTAACTATAATAATCTACTAAAAGCTAAATATCTATTTATAAAAATCCTTATAATATTTAGTAAGAAACGAAGATATTAATAAATAGATTAATAAATATAAAGAAATCCTTCCTTAGCTATAAGTTAAATATACCTAAGGATTTTAAAAGCACTTACTAGTATAAAAAGAATAGGTTTAACTTATAAAAAGGTAAGGGCTAATTAACTATACTTTATATATACTTTAAGGATAATTTAAGACGCCTTAGCTATTTATTAAAGGCTTACTAAGGCTATAAGTTATATTCTTAAACTGCTTAATAAAGGCGGATATATTATAAGCTTTATAGCGCTTATTAAGCTAAAGGAGAAACTTATTTAAATAGCTAAGAATATAAGCTAAGGTCTTTAAGCTTAAAAGAAAAAGAACGTTTAAAACTATATACTTACTAATGCTAAAGCTAAAGCGGGTATACTTTATAACTAAAAAATAACTATAATAAAGACTAATAACTATTTAAAGGATAAAGAGTATAATATAAAAAGAGCTTAAATAGATACTAATAAAAGCTTAAAAGAAACTATAATCTATATTATATTAAACTTAGTTTAAGAGGCTAATAAAGTATACGGATATTTTAGTAAAGTATTCCCTTTAAAGAATAAGCTTTATTAATATATTAAAGATAAATACCCCCTTAACTTTAGCGAAGACGTTACTATATAAAGATATAGCTTAATATAATAAGTAGTTATTTAGAAGCTATAAAGCGTTTAAATAGTTAAGGCTTCTTTTAATGTTTAACTATTAAGCTTAAATAAACTATTATAACTTACTTATATACGCTTACTAGTCTATAAAAAAGAAAGGCTTAAGATAAGTATTAAAGCCTATATAAATATTAAAGTAAACCGAAGCCTTATTTAAGCCGATTTAATAAAGACTTTTTAAGATATAACTATAAACACCTCTTAATAAATTCTTATTTAAAAAGTAAGAAAGACGGCTATTATTAAATAAATAAAGTTTACTATATATATACTAAGAAAGCTAGATAGTAGCTTTATAGTTATAAAAATAAAGATTAGCGCTTAAATAGTAAAACGCTTAGCGGCTAATATATTACTTAGCTAAGATTTTTTAGTTCCTTATTAAAAGGACCTTATTAACTTTATATTAGTTTTATAAATCGGGGCTTATAAAGGGATTAAAGCTAAAGTTAAAATAGTCCGGCTAAGACTAGCAATATATTAATAGGTAGTTTACTTAGTTATTATTATAAATTTAGCTAGTTTTAGCTACGCCTTACTTATATAAGTCTAAGCGCCGCTATTAAGACATAATATAATATTTTCCCTTAATAACCTTAAGCTTACTAAGATAATAATATAAGATTATAAGAGCTTTATAGCGATAAATAATTTTAAGGAATTATTAATACTTTGCTAAGGCTAAAAAGTAAGGATAATTATAGACCTTAATAAGTAGTTTTAGCTATATAAGAAGGTTAACGCTATTATTCCTTTAGCGAAAGTCTTTATAAAAAATCTAAATAAGATAGACCTTACTAAAAACTTCTTATAAAAAGATCTTATAGTAAACTATAAGCTTAAAATCGGCTAAACTAAAAACTTACTTAAACTTATTACTAAAAAGGGCGTTTAGATCTATACTAAGGACTTAAAATACGTATTAAAAGTTTAAGATATCTTTTAATTATTTCCCCGCTTTTAAAAGGATAAGGGAGTAGTATATATAGATAAATCTAAATATATATATATTCTCTTAATAGGAAAAGAGTAATACTAATAAGTTATATTAAGATTATACTTACTAAGCGATAAAGATAAAAAGGTAGTAAATACGATATTTAGCTAGCTAACTAAATAAAAACGATTAAAATAAGTTTATAAGCTAACTTTATTTATAGCGCTAGTATTTATAATATAAAAGATAGTAAATAAAAAAGAAACAAGATAAGGAGTTTTAAACTTATAAGGGATTTATACTATTATTACCTTAAACGCTTACTTAATACCCCTTAAAAGCAATATAATTAAACGCCTAAAAAGAAAGAAGTTTATTAATATAGTAAACGTATAATCGTTTTTCTATTAGTTTTTAGTTTATTAAGACTATTAAGAAAGGTTTATAGTTATAAGCTATTATAAGGGCAAAAGATTATTAATAATACTTATAAGCTTTAAGAACTCCTTAATATACGTTTAAAAGTTTATTAATAACGTTCTTTATAAATACTAAGAATATATAGCGGCCTATATTAATAATATTATTACTTACTTTAATATAGCTAAATAATACCTTTAATACTTAAAGGTAGTATTCCGCGCTTTTTACGATTATAATACTACTTTATCTAAACTAAAGTCTTTTTTAATAGACTTATTTATATAGCTCTTTAGATTTAAAGTAAACGCTATTAGCTTAATAAATATAAATAAACGTATATAAGCCTTAAAAGATATTGCGTTTTTAAAGAACCTTTAATAGCTTAAGAAATAAATCGGCCTTATTAAGTAGCTACGCTATATAGTTTTATATTTCGCTAAGGAAGTTAACGTCCTATAAAGATAAAAAACGGAGCTACTTTAAGTAAAATAGGAAGAAGGAGTCCCCTTAAAAGGTTAAGGATAAGCTTTATATACTATAAAAGCCGCTTTTTAGCTTACTTTAAAAAAAGAAAAGGATTTTATAAATCTAACTAAAAAACTTACTAAGCTTTAAACAATTTACTACTTTAACCCCGCTTAATACTTATTTATTTAAATTAATATATCTTAAAAATATTAAAGAGTAGCTATAGCTTTTAACTTAAAAAAAGGCATAAAATAAAATAAAAAGACGCTACTAGCTTAAACTAAGGTCTAGCTTATTATTTACTTTAACCGCGCTTTTTAAAGCGAAGAGCCTTAATATTAGCCTATAAAGCTTAAAATAGCTAGTTTAGTATAAGTAGTTTATAAGTTATATACTATAATACTATCTATAAAAACGCTATAAGTAATTATCTTTACTAACTATATAAACACTTATAAAATAATATACTAAAAATCCTTATTTTTTATTAATATAAAATCTAATAATAAGCTAGTCTTTATATCTTAATACTTAAGCTAATTCTTATATAAAGTATATTATTATTACGGAATCTAAATGGCCACGCCCGGACTCTTTACTTTACTCTTAAAGAAGCCTTACGGAACCCCGCGATAAGAACGCTTAAAGCACGTACTATAAAGGCTCGCTTAAGGAGATATAACGAACATTACTAGTCGGACCCCGCTAGGGTTTTTAAGACATAACTACGGAGGGTTAAGAGCCTACTTAACTATAGTTTACGATATTTTTAATTAAGGGAGATACCTTAAAAACTATTAAGCGGATTCCGCTAGTATCTTTAAGGGATTTTTAAGGATTTCCGCGGGATATCCTAATTATAGTTCGACCTATTTTTAACTATAAAAGCACCCCGGAAGATATAAGATAAACCTTACCGCGATTTTTAAGGGATATCTAAGGATATTTAAGGGATTTCCCCGATTATAGTCTATAGTATTTTTAACTAAGCTTATACTTAGTTTATTAAGCGATTTTATAAGGATATTTATAGTTTATTTTATATACTACGGATAGTATAGTTAAAGATCCTTAAAAGTAGCTTAAAGGACTAAGTATAAAGTAGCTAGCTATACCTTTAAGAATAAATAAGCTTTTTACTATTTCTAAACCCCTATATACGATTACGTGCGGTAATTAGTCCGTTATATTAGCCCGATTAGCGGTAATTAGTCTATAGTACCGGCCTTAACTAGCGGTAATTAGTTTATAGTACCGGCCTTAACTAGCGGTAATTAGTCCGCGCCTTATCCCCTTATCTTTATACTATAAGGCGTAGTAAATAGTAGTAATTCCTACCTATCTAAACGGAAATCCCTTAAATATCCGCTAAGCTAAGAGTAACTATATCGCATAATTAAGTACTTATCTTATAGGAAGTTAGATATTAAACGATATTTTCTTTAATAAGAAGCTCTTATTAGCCTTTAAGTCTAACCTTAATAATAAGCACCTCTTCCTTAACGCGCTTATAATAAAACTTTAAGATAAGTAGGCTATAAGAGCGGAAAAGGCCGCGGCCTACTAAGTATACTAGTTTAACAATCTCCTTTACCCCTTTTTAAGGTACTATACCGCGATAGCCTATAAAGCTAAATAAGATATAAAACGAGTCCCGCTTAGCTAAGCTAAGACTACTACCTTTTAAGAAGCAATCCGCTTTTAAAATACTAATAAAAGATAAACTATAAAACGATAAAATCTATACGATTAAGTAAATTAAATTTAGTATTACTTAAACGGATCGATTATCCTTTAAATAAAAAAGGTAAAGATAAGCTAACTTTAAAACTATCCGGCTCCCCGCTTACTAAATACCCTCCGGATTAAGCTTATAATAAAGTTACTCTTTCCTTAAGACGATAAGCTTAGCGGATATTTCTACCGCGTACTACTAATAAAGTTTAGCTTAAGGGCCTTAACTAAAAATCCGCCTTAAAGGATACCTAGTAGTTTCTTAGTTTAGTATTACTATTTAGCCTTATTTACTATAGCCGCGCTAATTAAGGCATTTTCGGGACTCTTAATTAATAAAAACGAGCCTCTTATACTAAGGGCCTTATAGTATATTAGATTCTAAGACGCGTATAAAACGGAAGGTTAAGCACTTAGCGAGAGTATTAAAACTAAGACCTTAATAATAAGCGATAAGGACGCGGTAAGCGATACCCTTAGCGGGCTAAACCTATTTATACTAAGCGCGTAGATATTAAGACTAAGTATAGCTTTAAGCCCCCCGGTAAGAATAGTAGTAATATTAAACGAATAATTCCTTAGTCTCCTTTAAGCACTAAGAAAAGAAAACGCGCTTATTAAGCCTTAAGAAAAACCTTAACTATAAGCTAAGGACGTAAGGAGATTTAACTTATTAAGACCTTTAAAAGTATCCTTTAATAAAGTTTAGGAAGACGATAAGGCTAGTACGTTCCGAGGAGTAAACCGTTTTATCGACTTTATCCGCCGAAACGCTAGTAAAGGCGAGGCCTATACAGACGAATTAGCTATTTAATTGCCCTCCTTCCTCCGAGGAAGTGCGGTAGAATAGTATTTTAAGGACCTCTTAAAACTATAATAAGAAGAACTTAGTAAGCTTAGCGTCGGACTAGGCCGATAGATATCCGCCTTATAAAAACGGTTTAGAATCCGCTTAAATATAGCAATATAAGCACTCGATAAAGAGCACTTTACTATTAAAGATATAGCTATAAGATCCGACTTTAAGTTTTAGATATCGCGCTTACGATATAAAGCTAAGGCCGCGCTTTACTAGCTAGACTACCTAACTATAGTGATTTATTAAAAGCTAGATATTTACTTATAAGAATCCTTATAACGCTTAGTAAGGAACGAGGATATTAATAGATAGATTAACGAATATAAGGAAATTCTTCTTTAGCTATAAGTTAAATATACTTAAGGATCTTAAAAGTACTTATTAGCGCGAAAGAAATAGGTCTAACCTATAAAAAGGCGAGGGCCGACTAGCCGTACCCTATACGCACTTAAAGGATAGTCCGGGACGCCTTAGCTATCTATTAAAGGCTTACTAGGACTAAGGGTTACGTTTTTAAACCGCTTAGTAAGGATAGATATACCTTAAGCCTTATAGCGCTTACTAAGTTAAAGAAGAAACCCGCTTAAATAGTTAAGAATACGAGTTAAGGTCTTTTAGCTTAAGAGAGAAAGGACTTTTAAGACTATACGCTCGCTAACGCTAAAGCTAAAACGGGCATACCCCGCGACCGAGGAAGGAATTATAGTAAAGACTAACGACTACTTAAAGGATAAAGAGTACAATATAAAAGGAGCCCGGTTAGACTCCGATAAAAGCTTAAAGGAAACCGCAATTTATATTATAATAGACTTAGTATAAGAGGCCGATAAAGCGTGCGGATTTTACGGTAAAGTATTCCCCTTAAAGAATAAGCTCTACTAATATATTAAAGATAAACACCCCCTTAACCTTAGCCAAGACGTTGCTATATAAAGACGCAGCTTAGTATAATAAGTAGTTATTTAAAAGCTATAAAGCGTTTAGATAGTTAAGGCTTCCCTTAATATCTAGCTATTAAACCTTAATAGGCCGTTACGATTTACCTATATACGCTTACTAATCTATAAAAAAAAAGGGCCTAGGATAAGTATTAAAGCTTATACGGACACTAAGGTAAACTAAAGCCTTATTTAAGCCGACTTAGTAAAGACCTTTTAAGACATAACTATAGACTCCTCTTAACGAATTCCTATCTAAGGAGTAAAAAGAATAGCTACTATTAAATAGGCGGAATTTACCGCTTATATACTAAGAAGGCTAGACGGTAGCCTCGCGGTCGTAAAGGTAAGGATCGGCGCTTAGATAGTAAAACGCTTAGCAGCTAATATATTGCTCGGCTAAGACTTTTTAGTTCCTTACTTAAAGGACCTTATTAACTCTATATTGGTCTTATAGATCGGGGCCTATAAAGGGATTAAAGCCGAAGTTAAGATAGTCCGGCTAAGACTAGCGATATGCAAATAGGTAATTTACTTAGTTACTATAACGATTTTAGCTAGTTTTAGCTACGCCTTACTTATATAGGTCCGGGCGCCGCTATCGGGGCGTAATATAATATTTTTCCCCGATAACCTTAGGCTCGCCTAGATAATAATATAGAATTATACGAGCTTTATAGCGATAAACTATTTTAAGGAACTACTAGTACTCCGCTAAAGCTAAAAGGTAAGGATAATTATAAACCTCGATAAGCAGTTCTAGCTATATAATAAGGTCGACGCTACTACTCCCTTAGCTAAAGCCTTTATAGAAAATCCGGATAGAATAGACCCCGCCGAGGACTTTTTATAAAAGGATCTTATTATAAACTATAAACTCGGAATTAGCTGAACTAAGGACCTACCTAAACTTACTACTAACGAGGGCGTCCGGATTTACGCTAAAGACTTAAAATACGTATTAAAAGTCTAAGATATCCTTTAATTATTTCCCCGCCTTTAAAAAGACGAGGGAGTGGTATATATAGACGAATCTAAATATATACGTATTTCTTTAGTAAAAGGATAGTAATACTAATAAGTTATATTAAAATTATACCCGTTAAGCGATAAAGATAAGAAGGTAGTAGATATAATATTTAGCTAGCTAACCGTATAAGGCTAATTAAAACGAGTTTACGGGCTAACCTTATTCGCGGCGCTAGTATTCGTAGTATAGAAGACGGTAGATAAAAAGGAAAAGGGATAAGTAGTCGTAGACTTATAAGGGATTAACGCTATTACTACCTTAAACGTATACTTAATGCCCCTTTAAAGCGATATAATTAAACGCCTCCGAGGAAAGAAGTTTATTAATATAGTAAACGCATAATCGTTTTTTTATTAGTTTTTAGTCTACTAAGATTACCGGGAAAGGTTTATAGTTATAAGCTATCGCGGGCTAGAAAGATTATTAGTAATATTTATAGGCTTTAAGAACTCCCCGGCATACGTTTAAAGGTTTATCGATAACGTCCTCCGTAAATACTAAGAATACGCGGCGGCCTATATTAACGATATTATTATTTACTTTAACATAGCCGAAGAATACCTTTAATATTTAGAGGCCGTATTCCGCGCTTTTTACGACTATAATATTACTTTATCCGGACTAAAGTCCTTCTTAGCATACCTATCCGTATAGCTCCTCGGATTTAAGGTAGATGCTATTAGCTTAATAAATATAGACGAACGCGTGCGAGCCTTAAAGGATATCGCGTTCTTAAAGAACCTTTAATAGCTTAAGAAATAGATTAGCCTTATTAAGTAGCTACGCTATACGGTCCTATATTTCGCTAAGGAAGTCGATATCCTATAAAAACGAAAGACGGAGCTACTTTAAGTAAGATAGGAAGAAGGAGTCCCTTTAAGGGGCTAAGGACGGGCTTAATATGCCGCGAAAGCCGCTTTTTAGCATACTCCGGAAGAAAGAAAGGCCTTCGCGATTTTAACTAAGAAACTTACTAAGCCTTAAACGATTTACTACTTCGACCCCGCCCGATAACTATTTATTTAGATCGATATATCTTAAGAATACGGAGTAGCGGCTATAGCTTTTTACTTAAAAGAAGGCATAGAATAAGA
This sequence comes from Ophiocordyceps robertsii, assembly GCA_027405785.1. Classification (NCBI taxonomy): domain Eukaryota; kingdom Fungi; phylum Ascomycota; class Sordariomycetes; order Hypocreales; family Ophiocordycipitaceae; genus Ophiocordyceps; species Ophiocordyceps robertsii. The sequence goes on from JAPEBW010000717.1 coordinate 39,987, forward strand.
TAAAAAGACGCTACTAGCCTAAACTAAGGTTTAGCCTATCGTCTACTTAAGCTATGCCCTTTAAAGCGGAGAACCTTAATACTAGCTTATAGAACTTAAAGTAGCCGGTTTAGTATAAGCAGTATATAAGCTACGCACTATAGTACTATCTATAAGAACGCTATAAGTAGTTATCTTTACTAACTATATAAGTACTTATAAAATCGTATACTAGAAATCCCTATTCTCTACTAGTATAAAATTTAACGATAAGCTAGTCTTTATATCTTAATACTTAAGCTAATTCCCGCTTAAAGTATGCTATATCTTAGGCGTTAAAAACGTTATACCGGACGCGCTCTTATATTTACCGCACTAAGACGATAAGCTAGTATCCTTAAACTAAGAAGGGGAATTAGAACGTATTTAAGAAGACGAGATAACGGACCGCGTGTTCCTCTACGCGGAAGTATTAATCGAATTGCCGCTCCGCTAAAAAATAATCGACGGATATATAGAAGATATATAGTAAGCAAAAATCATAGCGTAACTTAGCGATAAGGATAAGGTCCCCGGACTTTTATTCCTTTAGTTATAGGGGTTACTATACTTTATAGAGAACGACGGACGCCGGAGACTATATATCCTTAAGACCTACGCTAAGGAGATCGTTAAAGATACTTATACTAAATACTTTTATACTAGCCGTATATATATATAGTAAGACTTATTTAAAAGCTTCTTAATCTTATAGCTTAGTAGATATATAAACGAGGTCGTAGATAGCTACGATACTTATTACTATAACTAAACCGACTAAGGTAAGACGCTAAGATAGCTTATCCCGATTTAAAGCCCGCTAGTTCTATACTATATAATAGCAATAGACTTTATTACCGGGCTCTTAGTAGTCTAAGCTAAACAATCCTTATAAAAAGATCCTATAAGGAACTTCTTTAATACCC
>JAPEBW010000718.1:0-40892 GCA_027405785.1 Ophiocordyceps robertsii
AGCCCACTATGCATGATTGCGCTAGACAGGGGGCTCTTTTCCAAATCACTTAAGTTACTTATAGCTTAGGAATTGTCTATATAAGGAAGCCTTAGTCCCCCCTTCACCTTAAATAGATTATTAACCTTATATACACACATCTTACCTATTTCTTTACCTTTTCGCACACTCTTTATATCTTTATAATCCCCTTACTCGTAGCTACAAGCCTGCTCTCTTCTGCACCTATTTGCTCCTTAATTGTATTATATATAAAACTAAGGAGGTTAAAGTAGCTAGATTAAATTAAAATACGCTTAGACTTAAACTAACTTTAAACTAACTTTAAATATAAATTGCCGCCTAAAAAGGGGATATATAGCTTAAACTAAGCCTACTATAATATAAATTACTATTTCCTTTAAGCTTTTATTAGTATTTATTTAAGCTCTTTTTATATTATACTTTTTATTCTTTAAATAGTTATTAGCCTTTATTATAGTTATTTCTTTAGTTATAAAGTATACCCGCTTTAGCTTTAGCGTTAATAAGTATATAGTCTTTAAGGTTCTTTCTTTTTTAAGCTAAAAGACTTTAACTTATATTCTTAGCTATTTAAACAGGAGTATTACTATTTATATATATATATCTCTTTATTTATATACACGCCCTATTTTAAAGATACGTATAAGCGCTAGCCCCCCCTACTTATTTATACCGCGCCCGCTTAGTAAGTACCTATACCTTTTAAATAACCGCCCGCGCTTATATATATAGCTAATACTTAAGGGCGCGCTTATAACTTCGCCCGCGGCAGCGGCAAAGGGCCCGGACTTATTAACGGGCCGCGCGCGTATTTAGCGAGAGCTTTAAAAATGCGTTTTTAAGCGAATTAAGCGGTGGCCGAGAGCGCTGCGTATAGGCTGCGTGTGTAGGCTGCGTATATATGCGCGGGCGGGCGCGGGCGCGGGTATTTAAAGGGTACGGGTACTTACTAAGCGCGGGCACTATAAGTAAGTAAGGCGGGCTAGCGTTAGTACGTATCTTAAAAATAGGTAGTGTAGATAAATAGATATATATATATATATAAATAGTAATACTCCTATTTAAATAGCTAAGAATATAAGCTAAAGTCTTTTAGCTTAAAAAAGAAAGAACCTTTAAGACTATACGCTTATTAATACTAGAGCTAAAGCAAGTATACCTTATAACTAAAAAAGGAACTATAATAAAGGCTAATAACTATTTAAAGAATAAAAAGTATAATATAAAAAGAGCTTAAATAAATACTAAAAAAAACTTAAAGGAAACCGTAATTTATATTATAGTAGACTTAGTTTAAGAGGCCGATAAAGTATATAGATATTATAGCGAAGTATTCTTTTTAAAGAATAAGCTTTATTAAGCTAATAAAGTATCTAGATTTTATAGCGAAGTATTTTCTTTAAAGAATAAGCTTTATTAATATATTAAAGATAAACGCCCCTTAAACTTTAGCTAAGACGTTATTATATAAAGATATAACTTAGTATAGTAAGTAGTTATTTAAAAGCTATAAAGCGTTTAAATAGTTAAGGCTTTTTTTAATATTTAACTATTAAGCCTTAATAAGCTATTATAATTTACATATATATACTTACTAGTCTATAAAAAAAAGAGCTTAAGATAAGTATTAAAGCTTATATAAATATTAAAGTAAACTAAAGCTTTTTTTAAGCCGACTTAGTAAAAACCTTTTAAGACATAACTATAAACTCCTTTTAATAAATTCTTATTTAAGAAGTAAGAAGAACGGCTACTATTAATTAAGTAGAATTTACGGTATATATACTAAGAAGGCTAAATACTAGCCTTATAATTATAAAGGTAAGAATTAGCACTTAAATAGTAAAACGCTTAGCGGTTAATATATTACTTAGCTAAGATTTTTTAGTTTTTTATTAAGGGGACCTTATTAACTTTACGTTAATATTATAAATCAGGGCTTATAAAGGGATTAAAGCTAAAGTTAAAATAGTTTAGCTAAGATTAATAATATATAAATAAGTAATTCACTTAATTACTATAATAGTTTTAGCTAGTCTTAGCTTTACTTTACTTATATAAGTCTAAGCGCTGCTATTAAGGCGTAATATAATATTCTATTTAAACGACTTTAAGCTCGCTTAAATAATAATATAAGATTATAAGAGCTTTATAGGGATAAACTATTTTAAGAAACTATTAATACTCCGCTAAAGCTAAAAGGTAAGGATTATTATAGACTTTAATAAGTAGTTTTAGCTATATAAAAAGGTCGATACTATTAATCCCTTAGCGGAAGTCCTTATAAAAAACCCGGATAAAATAAACCCCGCTAAAGACCTTTTATAAAAAGATCTTATAGTAAACTATAAGCTTAAAATTAGCTAAACTAAAAACCTACTTAAACTTACTATTAATAAGGGCGTTTAGATCTATACTAAGAACTTAAAATATATATTAAACGTTTAAGATATCCTTTAATTATTGCCTTGCTTTTAAAAAGATAGAAAAGTAATATATATTAAAGAATCTAAATATATATATATTCCTTTAATAAAAAGATAGTAAAACTTATAAGTCGTATTAAGATTATATCTATTAAGTAATAAGAATAAGAAGGTAGTAAATATAATATTTAGTAAGCTAACTAAATAAGGACGATTAAAATAAGTTTATAAGCTAACTTTATTCTTAGCGCCGGTATTTATAGTATAAAAGATAGTAAATAAAAAGGAAAAAGAATAAGTAGTTATAGACTTATAAAGGATTAACGCTATTACTACCTTAAACGCTTACTTAATACTGCGTTAAAGCAATATAATTCAACGTTTTTAAGGAAAGAAGTTTATTAATATATTAAATATATAATCGTTTTTTTACTAGCTTTTAGCTTATTAAGACTATTAAAAAAGGTTTTTAGTTATAAGCTATTATAAGCTAAAAAGATTATTCATAATACTTCTAGCCTTTAAGAACTCCTTAGTATATATTTAAAGGTTTATTAATAATATCCTCCGTAAATACTAAGAATATATAGCGGCTTATATTAATAATATTATTACTTACTTTATTATAGCTAAAAAATACCTTTTATACTTAAAGGTAGTACTCCGCACTTTTTATAACTATAATATTACTTTGTTTAGATTAAAGTCCTTCTTAGCGTACTTATTTATATAGCTCCTTAAATTTAAAGTAAACGCTATTAGCTTAATAAATATAAACGAACGTATATAAGCCTTAAGGGATATCGCGTTCTTAGAAAACCTTTAATAGCTTAAGAAATAAATCGGCCTTATTAAGTAGCTACGCTATATAGTCCCGTATTTTGCTAAAAATGTTAATATCTTATAAAAATAAAAGATAGTGCTACTTTAAGTAAGATAAGAAGAAGAAGTCTTTTTAAGGAGCTAAAGATAAGTATAATATACCGTAAAAGCTGTCTTTTAGCTTACTTTAAAAGAAAAAGAGGCCTTTATAAATTTAACTAAAAAACCTACTAAGCCTTAAACGATTTACTACTTTAACCTTACTTAATAATTATTTATTTAAATTAATATATTTAAAGAATATAAAGTAGCGGCTATAGCTTTTTACTTAAAAAAAGCATAGAATAAAATAAAAAGACGCTACTAGCCCGGACTAAGGTTTAGCTTATTATTTACTTAAGCCGTGCTTTTTAAGGCGGAGAACTTTAATACTAGCTTATAAAGCTTAAAATAGCCGGTTTAATATAAGCAGTCCGTAAATTATATATTATAATACTATTTATAAAAACGCTATAAGTTATTATCTTTATTAATTATATAAGCACTTATAAAATCGTATACTAAAAATCATAATTTTTTATTAATATAAAATTTAATAATAAGCTAGTTCTCGCTTTTTAATTCTTAAGCTAATTCCCGCTTAAAGTATATAATATCTTAAGCGTTAAAAACGTTATACTAAACGCTTTTTTAGGTTTACTCTTATAAGATAATAAGCCGGTATTTTTAAATTAAAAAAGGGAATTAAAACGTATTTAAAAAGATAAAATAATAAACCGCGTATTTCTCTATACGAAAGTATTAATTAAATTACCGCTTCGCTAAAACATAATTAATAAATATATAAAGAATATATAGTAAGTAAAAATTATTATATAGCTTAGTAATAAGGATAGTATCCTTAAACCTTTATTCCTTTAATTATAAGGGTTGCTATACTTTATAGAAAACAACGGACGCCGGAGACTATATATCCTTAAGACATATACTAAGAAAATTATTAAAGATACTTATGCTAAATATTTTTATACTAGCCGTACTTATATCTAGTAAAATCTATTTAAAAGCTTCTTAAATTTATAGCTTAGTAGATATATAGATAAGGTCGTAAACGGCTATAATACTAATTACTATAACTTAACTAATTAAAGTAAGATATTAAGGTAGCTTATTTTATTTTAAAGTCCGCCGGTTTTATATTATATAATAGCAATAAACTTTATTATTAAGCTTTTAGTAGTTTAAGCTAAGTAATTCTTATAAAAAGATCTTATAAAAAACATCTTTAATACCTTACTAACTATAACTAATAAACTTTTAAAGATATATCTCCTTATCTTAAGTAATAATTAGTTTATAGTTAAAGGCTAAGTATAAGCATTATATATTAAGCTACTTTACGCTAATTAAGGGATTTTTAAAAGGATAATCTTTAATTAAAACGTAAAGTTTACTTTAGTAATTTAGCAGACTTTATAGTAAGCCTTTAAATTAAAGCTTTTTATATTTACCGCTTAGTACCCTTAAACTAACGGCTTATTAAAAAGGCAAAACTAAGCTATAAAAATCGCGCTACGATTTTTTACTACTAAATTCCTAAATATATACTAAATTTATATACTAATTGCCTTTTTATTTAGCTTTAATAATTTCTTTTTTAAGTAATTTATATAGCCTTTAGTAAACTTATTATAAGGATAAGAATAGATAATAGCTTTTAGTTTTTTAGTAATAACTTATACTTATAAAACTAAGAGGTCTTATAAAAAAAAAGCTAGGTTAAATATTACTTATACTTAAGCTGCTATAAAGTATAGATATAATAAGAAACACCGCTTATTAAAATTTAAGCCTAGTAATTAAGTTTAGTTATAACTTAGTAAAAGTTATTATATTATAAATAGTAAGCTAGCAAAACTTTAAAAAAGACGTACTAAGCTATTTAAAGTTATTACTAAAGTAAGATAACTTATATACCGGTTAGATATAAAAAGGTCCTTTAATATTTATCCGGTTATATTAATAGTATAACTATGCTTAATAAATAAGCTAGCTATATATTTAAGCTTAGTTTAAGAAAAAAAGATACCTTACTTAAATAAATAAGAAGTAAAATAAATCCTATAAAGCTATATAATAAAAAAGGCGGTGGAAAACTAAAAAAAGAGTTTCTTATAGCTTAAAAAGGCTAGCTAAGCAGCTATAACTTATAAGTAAACGAAAAAGTAGTCTTCTTATTAAAAATCGTAAAAGCTTTTAAGAAAGTATAAAAAGAGTTAGCTACTTAAGTAGTTTAAATAAAAGTATAATTAATAGCCTTTATAACTTAATATAAAACTTATTAACTAAGGGAATTAAGCAGTTAAGCTTAAGTATAAAACTTAAAAGCTACTATAAGTTATAAAAAACTATAACTTATTATACTTAAGGTAATTAGTTATTTTAATAATAATATACCGCTGTTTACTTTAAGTAATAAGGCCTTTTTAGCTTTATAGTATACTTATTTAAATTCTCTTTACTGCTTACCTTTTTGTTTCTTTTTTTTCTTTTATAACTATATTTCCTTATACCGCTAGCTTTAGCCCGCTGCACTTTGCCTACTCCTATATATATAACCTTCTTTACTTTAATCTTATAATCCTTATACTTTTATTTTAAGTTCTTTTATTATTTAATATCCCTTATAGCTAAGACTAGCTATTTTATAATTACTTCTTTACCCCGCTTTTTAATAAGCCTTAATGCCTTTAATATAAAGGATATTAGTAAGCGCTTAAGCTTTATATAAATAAAGCGGCTATTTTTTATAGCCTTAACTCCTTTAGCGAAAGTTAAAACCTTTAAGTTTAAGCCTTTATATAAACTTATACTGTTTTTTATAGCCGCGCTTAAGCTAATAAGTTTAACTTAAATTATAGTACTATAATAAATAGCTTATACTACCCTCTTTAAATACTTAACTTTAATAACTTACCCCCCGGCTTAATATTTTAATATAGTTTAAATAGCCCGTTTTACGGTAGATTAACTATACTTTTTACTTAAGTCTTATTATCCGAAAGCTCCTACCGCTTTATATATTTTTTAAAGTATAGCTAAAAATCGTTATTAGCGGAATAACTAATTAATACTTAACGCCTTTAAGTTAAATAACCTTACTATAGTCTTAAGATTTCTAGTAGCTATTATAATTAATAAGAACCTACTTTAGCTAAACGACTAAAATAATATCTACGCCGTTTTTAATTATATATTTTAAGCTTAGCTTAACTAGTTTATAGCCGGGTTTATAGCGGCGTTTTAAGCTACTATAACTAAAACCTTATCTCGTTTTATATATAGTATAGCCCGCGCTATAAAATCCCTCTCTTAGCTTATAGCCGCTTTAAGCTTTAAAAACTTATTTAGTCCTACTTAGTAAACGCTTTTTCCTTTTACTACTATGCTTAGCCCGGCTATATAAAGGCGTATAAGCGCTTTATTATAGTTTATTTACTATCTTTCCTTAATTAAAGAAGATAGCGATAACTAGCCTTATAATATATTCCGCCGCTTAATTTTATAAGAGCTATTAATAATAACTAATATAATCCTTAATAAGCCTAGCTTAATAAGCTTATACCTTAGCGATAAAAATATAATAATTAAGAGTTTCCGCTTAGCAATAAACTACGCTAAGTTTTACTTATAGGCCCGCGAAGAGTTTAAACGTAACTTAACTTTAATTTAAGTAATAAAATTCTTAGGTTTCGATATCCGCTTTATTAGCTATACTAACTACGCGCTTTATATTCTTACTTTTAAGGCCCCTTTTATAAAAAGGTTCTTAAAGACTATTAAATATATTTATAACCTTAAGAGCGAGGAGTTAAGTATTAAAGCTATTAAGGACCTTATTACTTACTTTTAAGTAAAAATATAAACGTTTAATACCTTAATACTAATTATACCCGTTAATGTTAATAAGACGGCTTACCTTTACCTTAATACTTTCTTAGTAGCTAAATACGCGTTAAGTAGCGGAAAGGCGTAAGTAATAGCGCTATATAAAAAGGATAATAAGTTAAAAAGCTTACTAACGGAAAGCGGGGGATAGCTATAATAATAGCAATAAGTAAGATATAATATTTCGCTTATAAGCGACTTATAAGGCTAATATATAGTATAGGAAACTTAGTAGAGGATTAAAAGCGGCGTAAAAAGTAAGTAAAATAATAATATAAAAGAAGGCTTAAATAAGCTAGTCTCTTATAATATATCCCGCTATAAAAAATAAATATTCCTTAGTGCGAAGACTTTTTATTACTTAATAAGTACTTAAACGTATGCTTAAAAGAAAGTCGGAAACCTTATTATACGTTTTAGCTAAATACGCTAATCGCCTAAATAAAACAAAGATATATAACTAAATAAGTAATAAGGATTTATAATAAAACCGTTTACTTACTATTTTAAGCTACTTAACTACTATTAGCCGGATAGGCCGAAAAACCTATTAAAGAAATAAAAATAGTATACTATTAATATAGTATAAAGACGCTATTACGAAACTATTACTTAGCGCCCCCTTTACTTTATTTTTACTTTAAACTAATAAAGATATTAGCTGTTCTTTCTTACTTAAGGAAGTTATTATAAAATCTAAATAGCTAAGCTTAGACTCTTTACTTTACTCTTAAGGAGCTTTATAAAACCTTATAATAAAAATGCTTAAAGTACGTACTATAAAGGCTCGCTTAAAGAGATATAAGAAATATTATTAGTTAAACCCCGCTAAGGTTTATAAGATATAATTATAAAAGCTTAAAAGCCTATTTAATTATAATTTATAACGTTTTTAACTATAAAAGATACTATAAAAACTACTAAGCGGATTCTGCTAAAATCTTTAAAGGATATTTAAGGATTTTTATAAGATATCTTATTTATAGTTTAACTTATTTTTAATTATAAAAGCACCTTAATAGATATAAAATAGACTTTACCGCGATTTTTAAGGGATATTAAAGGATATTTAAGGGATTTCCTTAATTATAGCTTATAGTATTCTAACTAAGCTTATACTTAGTTTATTAAGTAATTTTATAAGGATATCTACGGTTTATCTATATACTAACGATAAATAAAAGGATAGTATTATTAAAGATTTTTAAAATTAGCTTAAAGAATTAAGTATAAAGTAGCTAGCTATGCCTTAAAGAAAAGATAAGCTTTTTACTATTTTTAAACTTTTATATACGTTTACGTATAGTAATTAGTCCGTTATACTAGCCTAACTAATAGTAATTAGTTTATAGTACCGGCCTTAACTAGCGGTAATTAGTTTATAATACTAGCCTTAACTAGTAGTAATTAGTTTACGCTTTATCCTCTTATCCTTTTACTATAAGGCGTAGTAAAGCGCGTTTAGTATAGTAAAGTCCCGGCTTAGCTTATACTTAATCTAAAAGTTAAAGCGGGATAAGTACTTAGCTTAATAAGCTTACTACTTTAAAAGGTACTAGTAAGTTATAAAATACTTAAGGTTTTAGTAGTTTATAAAGACTTTAAAGCTTTTATAACTATAAAGCTCCGCTTATTATTACTTAAAATAGCTAATAATAGCGAGTATCTTTTTATTATAAATAGCGTAGTTTCTTTTTACTAAAGTTAGCTTCTTTAAGTAAAAAGCTATAAGCTGCTTCTGCCCTTTTACCTCTTATAAAAGCGTGCCTTTAAGCGCCTAGCTAATATAATCTGCTTTTATAGTAGTAGTGCGGTTAAAGTCTTATTAAAGCAGTATTAAGGCTTACGAAAATAAGTCCTTAAGTATATAGAACGTACCTTTTTATACGGGTCCTTAATAAAAAGCTACTTTCTTCTTTATAATCTTATTAATAACATAATAATTTTAAAAAAACCCCGGATAAATATATAATAGCAGTTAGCAAAGCTTAAAAAGCTCCGTATACTAGTTTATATTATTAAAGTATCTTAATCTTAAATCGCTTATATCTTAATAAGGTCTGCTTAAATGCCCGCGCTAGTATAAATTATAAACTTAAGGTATTTTATATACTTTACCTTAAATTTATACTTATCTAGGTTAAGATATAAGCTATATAAGTAAAGGCGGTTTAAGACCTTCCGCACTTTTTATTTATAGTTTTTATATAAGCTACTACTATAAATAAAGATATTGTTAGTATAAGTAAAGGCAAACTTATTAAGGAAGTTATAAAAAATGTTATTAATATAACGTTAAAAGGTAGTAAGGGCCTTAATAAAACTAAAAAGAGTTACTAGCTACTTAAATAAGCTATAGCGGGTATAAAAAGCTATTTTTTACTCTTTACGTTTTATAATACACACCTTATAAAACGCCTATATAATATTAAGCTTAGTAAACTACTTCGCTTTTAATAAGTTATAAAGCGTATTAAAGATTAAAGAGAGCGGGTAACGGTCTAGCCGTATAATTATATTAAGGGCTTAATAGTTATAGTAAAAGTAAATTCCGCTCCTTAGTTTTTAAACAAAGAGTATTAAGACGTTTACTTTAAAGCTACTTACTTAAATAAACCTTTTTTTAAAAGGTCTTAAAACGTCTTTTTAAGTACTAATAACTTAGCTTATAATATGCTATATAGCGGCTTAAAAGGCTTAAGGAACTCCTTTTCCCGCGTATTTATATAGATAAGGATCTTATAATTAACTCCTAGCTTATAAAAGTTAAGCTTATTAGCCTCGCGCTTTATAAAGAGCGGCAATAAGTTATAAAAGCGCTATAAGATTACCTTTTATAAGTCCGCGGCCGATTTTAGCGTCTTAATTTTTAAGGCCTTATCGATATCTATAAAACTTATAGTATAAACCGCCGTATTAATAGCGGCTTTGCCTTTTTAACGTATAAGCTATTAAACTATACTTATAAAAACTAAGGTAAGCACTTTAAAAGTATTAACTAGTTTAAAAATAGCCCTTATCTCCTTAAAAGCGCTGTTAATATAGTATAGCTATATCTTTACTAAGCTAAACTATAGCTTTTTTTAATATAAAACTAAGAAAGACTATATATATATAAACTAAAGCTTCCTTAGGATTAAAAGGAATTTAAGCTTTAAGATTATATATACTATAATAAGCTTTAAGTAGCTAGTTACTTTTATAGCTAGCTAAGTAATGCTTTTAATCTCTATACCTTTTATTATGCTTAAGGCGCCTTTTACTTAGCATAGAGTAATCCTCTTAATAAGTACTTATATTTAGCATATAAACGCCTTATTTACTATAGCGTAATATTAATATCCTTTATTTATAAAAGTAGTAAGAGACTTAAATTAATTAAGCATAACTTATATTAAAGTAAGATCCTTTTTTATACAGGCTACTAGCTCTTACTTTACTTATACTAATAATTATAGCTTTAAGGCCTGTTTTTACCTTAAAGCTATTCTTTTCCCTCCGCTTTTTAAAGGGCGGGGTCTTTATTATTTAAGGCGAGTTAAGATAGTATATTAACTGCTATAAAGCGGATTTCTATAAAAAGACGCTTCGCTAGCTTATATAAGCACTTTATAGCGAAGTAAAAGCCCGCTTTATAATATAAGTATTAGCTATTAATACGCCGTTTTTAAATTTTATTGCTAAAAACCTATTTAGCTTACTATAAAGATAACTAGCTTATTAATATAAAAAAGGTCGTAAATACCTTTTTTAAGCGTTTTATACGGTTAGTTCTTATTATAGTTATAAAAGTATCGCTATTAATATTAACGGTAAGCGCGTTTTATAAAAAGGGGGTAACCTTATCCTTACTATATAAAGTACGCTTTTATAATTTTTAAAAGCAAGGCGTTTGCTTATAGCTTTAAGCTACTTTTATAAAGCGGCTAATATACTACTTATATATAGATAGTATAATAATTAAGATAAGTAGCTCGCGGAGCGTTAAAGTAATTAAATTCCGTAGCTATATTAGCTTCGCGCTATCTTTTTATATTATAATACCCGCCGCTTAAAAGAAAGTCTCTTTAAACTTAAGGAAGAACTCTTTAAAGGCTTATTTATTTTTTTTAAAGGGTGTATAGCTTATTCTACGCCTTTTCCTATTTTTATATATTGCTAAAAGCGTAGATGAGGTGCTAAAAAGAATTTTAAGGGTCTTAAGAGCTATTATAGCCCCCCTTTTTATAAAGGCCCTTATTCCGCTATATTTAAAGCTTTAATAGCATATATTAAAGCGTATATTAAACGGCGCTTTAGCCGCTATTAAGGCCGTATTCTTTATTAGTATAGTATTTTACTTATAGCTAGCTAAGGAAAAAGTAAAAGCTTTTTAGCTTTTTATTTTATATTAACTATAAGAGTAGCTTCCGCACTATAATAACTATAAGCGCTAGTATAGTAAATACTATAAAGGTTAAACTAAGCTTTATAGTTAGCCTTTTTAATATAATAAGGAAGTTATCTTCTTAGCTAGCTAACGTACCTTTTAATACTTTTAAAGCGTTTTATAATAACTTTATAATAAAAGCGTTATCCCGCTTTACTTAAAGCAAAGCTCCTACTATTATACTATTAAATAAGTCTATAATTAATAGCTTATACTATTATAAAGTAAGTAAAAGCTAGTATATAGGTGCCGTCTATATATTATAGAATTTAAACAGCTATGCCTAGACTCCTTACTTTACTTTTAACAAGCTTTATAAAACCCCGCGATAAGAACGCTTAAAGTATATATTACGAAGGCTCGCTTAAAAAGATATAATAAATATTACCGGTTAAACCCTACTAAGGTTTTTAAGATATAACTATAAAGGCTTAAGAGCCTACTTATTTATAGTTTATAACGTTTTTAACTATAAAAAATACTATAAAAACTATTAAGCGGATTCCGCTAGTATTTTTAAGGGATATTTAAGGATTTCCGTAGGATATCTTAACTATAGTTTAACCCGTTTTTAACTATAAAAGCACCTTAACAAATACGGGATAAACTCTACCGTAATTTATAAGGGATATCTAAGGATATTTTAAGGATTTCCTTAATTATAGTTTATAGTATTTTTAATTAAGCTTATATTTAGTTTATTAAGTCATTTTTTAAGAATATTTATATTTATCTATATACTAATAATAAATAAAAAGATAATATAGTTAAAGATCTTTAAAATTAGCTTAAAGAACTAAGTATAAAGTAGCTAGCTATACTTTAAAGAATAAATAAGCTTTTTACTATTTTTAAACCTTTATATACGTTTATATATAATAATTAGTTTATTATACCGGCTTAATTAATAGTAATTAGTTTATAGTACTAGCCTTAACTAATAGTAATTAGTTTATAGTACCGGCCTTAACTAGTAGTAATTAGTCCGCGCTTTATCCCCTTATTTTTATGCTATAAAGCATAGTAAATAGTAATAATTCTAACTTATTTAAATAAAAATCCTTTAAATATCCGCTAAGCTTAAAGCGACTATATCGCACGATTAAGTACTTATCTTATAAGAAGTTAAATACTAAATAATATTTTCTTTAGTAAGAACCTTTTATTAGCCTTTAAGTCTAACCTTAATAATAAGTACCTTTTCCTTAATACGCTTATAATAAAACTTTAAGATAAGTAGGCTATAAAAGCGGAAGAGGCTATAGCTTATTAAATATACTAGTTTAATAATCTCTTTTACCCTTTTTTAAAGTACTATACTATAATAGCTTATAAAGCTAAATAAGATATAAAATAAGTCCCGCTTAGCTAAGCTAAGACTACTACCTTTTAAAAGGCAATCCGCTTTTAAAATACTAATAAGAAATAAACTATAAAATAATAAAACCTATATAATTAAGTAAACTAAATTCGTTATTACTTAAATAGATTAATTATCCTATAAATATAAAAAGTAAGGATAAGCTAACTTTAAAACTATCTAAGTCTTTACTTACTAAATACCCTTTAAATTAAGCTTATAAAAAAGTTACGCTTTTTTTAAGACGATAAGCTTAGCGGATATTTTTACCGCGTATTATTAATAAAGTTTAGCTTAAAAGCCTTAACTAAAAATCCGCTTTAAAGGATATTTAGTAGTGTTTTAGTTTAGTATTACCGTTTAGCCTTATCCGCAATAACCGCGCTAACTAAAGTATTTTTAGAACTCTTAATTAATAAAAGTAAGTCTTTTACGCTAAAGGCCTTATAGTATACTAAATTCTAGAATGCGTATAAGATAAAAGGTTAAGCGCTTAATAAAAGTATTAAGACTAAGACCTTAATAGTAAGCGATAAGGACGCGGTAAGTAATACCTTTAATAAGCTAAACCTATTTATCCTTAGCGCGTAGATATTAAGATTAAGTATAGCTTTAAGCCCTTTAATAAGAATACTAGTAATATTAAACGAATAATTCCTTAGTCTTTTTTAAGTACTAAGAAAAAAAGACGCGCTTATAAAGCCTTAAGAAAAACCTAAACTATAAGCTAAGAATATAAGGAGATTTAACTTATTAAGACTTTTAAAAGTATCTTTAAATAAAGTTTAAAAAGATAATAAAGCTAATATGTTTTAAGGAGTAGACTGTTTTATTAACTTTATCCGCTAAAACGCTAATAAAGGTAAGGCTTATATAAACAAATTAGCTATTTAATTGCCCTCTTTTTTTTAAGGAAGTACGGCGGAAGAGAATTTTAAGGACCTCTTAAAACTATAATAAAAAAACTTAGTAAGCTTAATATTAAACTAAGCTAATAAATCTCCGCCTTATAAAAACGGTTCGGAATTTACTTAAATATAGCAATATAAGCACTTAATAAGGAGTACTTTACTATTAAAGATATAATAATAAGATCTAACTTTAAGTCTAAAATATCGCGCTTATAATATAAAGCTAAGGCTATAATTTACTAGCTAGACTACTTAATTATAGTAATTTATTAAAAGCTAGATATTTATTTTTAAGAATCCTTATAACGTTTAGTAAGAAACGAGGATATTAATAAAAATATTAATAAATATAAGGAAATTCTTCTTTAGCTATAAGTTAAATATACTTAAGGATCTTAAAAGCACTTATTAGCGTAAAAGAAATAAGTTTAACTTATAAAAAGGCGAGGGCTAACTAGCTATATCTTATATATACTTAAAAGATAGTTTAAAACGCCTTAGCTATTTATTAAAGGCTTATTAAGGCCGCGGGTTATATTCTTAGACCGCTTAGTAAAGGCGGATATACTATAAACTTTATAGCGCTCGCTAAGTTTAAGGAGAAACTTATTAAAATAGTTAAGAATATAAGCTAAGGTCTTTTAGCTTAAGAGAGAAAGAACCTTTAAAATTATATACTTACTAACGCTAAAGCTAAAGCGGGTATATCTTATAACTAAAAAAAGAACTATAATAAAAACTAATAACTATTTAAGGGATAAAAAGTATAATATAAAAGGAGCTTAGTTAAATACTAATAAAAGCTTAAAGGAAACCGCAATTTATATTATAGTAAACTTAGTTTAAAAGGCCGATAAAGTATATAGATTTTATAGTAAAGTATTCCCCTTAAAGAATAAGCTTTATTAATATGTTAAAGATAAAAACCCCCTTAACTTTAACTAAGACGTTGCTATATAAAGATATAGCTTAGTATAATAAGTAGTTATTTAAAAGCTATAAAGCGTTTAAATAGTTAAGGCTTCCTTTAATATTTAGCTATTAAGCTTTAATAAGCTATTACGATTACCTATATACGCTTACTAATCTATAAAAAAAGGCCTAAGATAAGTATTAAAGCTTATATAAATATTAAGGCAGACTAAAGCCTTATTTAAGCCGACTTAATAAAGACCTTTTAAGACATAACTATAAACTTCTCTTAACGAATATTTATTTAAGAAGTAAGAAAGATAGCTACTATTAAATAAGTAAAATTTACCGCGTATATACTAAGAAAGCTAAATAGTAGCCTTATAATTATAAAGGTAAAGATTAGCGCTTAAATAGTAAAACGCTTAGTAGCTAATATATTCTTTAGCTAAGACTTTTTAGTTTTTTATTAAAAAGACTTTATTAACTTTATATTAGTCTTATAAATTAAGGCTTATAAAAGGATTTAAGCTAAAGTTAAGATAGTCTAGCTAGGACTAGCGATATAGAAATAAGTAATTTACTTAGTTATTATAACGATTTTAGCTAGTTTTAACTACGCCTTACTTATATAGGTCTAAGCGCCGCTATTAAGGCGTAATATAATATTTTTCCTTAATAACCTTAAGCTTACTTAGACGATAATATAAGATTATAAGAGCTTTATAGCGATAAACTATTTTAAGGAACTATTAGTACTTTACTAAAGCTAAAAGGTAAGGATAATTATAAACCTTAATAAGTAGTTTTAGCTATATAAAGAGGTTAATGCTACTACTCCTTTAGCGGAAGCCCTTATAGAAAATCCGGATAAAATAAACCCCGCTAAAGACTTTTTATAAAAAGATCTTATAGTAAGCTATAAGCTCGGAATTAGCTAAACTAAGGACTTACTTAAACTTACTACTAATAAAGGCGTCCGGATCTATGCTAAGAACTTAAAATATATATTAAAAGTTTAAGATATCCTTTAATCGTTTCCCCGCCTTTAAAAGGATAAAGGAATAGTATATATAGATAAATCTAAATATATATATATATTTTTAGTAAAAGGATAGTAATACTAATAAGTTATATTAAGATTATACTTATAAGGTAATAAGGATAAGAAGGTAGTAAATATAATATTTAGCTAGCTAACTATATAAAGCTAATTAAAATAAGTCTATAAGCTAACTTTATTCGCAGCACTAGTATTTATAGTATAGAAAATAATAAATAAAAAGGAAAAAGGATAAGTAGTTATAAACTTATAAAGAATTAACGCTATTATTACCTTAAACGCTTACTTAATGCCTTTTTAAAGCGATATAATTAAACGCCTTTAAAAAAGAAGTTTATTAATATAGTAAACGTATAATCGTTTTTTTATTACTTTTTAGTTTACTAAGACTATTAAGAAAGGTTTATAGTTATAAGCTATCGCGGGCTAAAAAGATTATTAATAATACTTATAGGCTTTAAGAGCTCCTTAGTATATATTTAAAGGTTTATCGATAACGTCTTCTATAAATACTAAGAATATATAGCGGCTTATATTAATAATATTATTACTTACTTTAATATAGCTAAAGAATACCTTTAATATTTAATAGCTATATTCCGCGCTTTTTATAACTATAATATTACCTTATTTAAACTAAAGTTCTTTTTAGTATACTTATCTATATAGCCTTTTAGATTTAAGGTAGATATTATTAGCTTAATAAATATAGATAAATATAGATAAATATAAATAAGCCTTAAAAGATATCGCGTTCTTATAAAACCTTTAATAGCTTAAGAAATAAATCGGCCTTACTAAGTAGCTACGCTATATAGTCTTATATTTCGCTAAGGAAGTTAACGTCTTATAAAAACAAAAAACGGAGCTACTTTAAGTAAGATAAGAAGAAGGAGTCCTTTTAAAGGGCTAAAGATAAGCTCGATATACCGTAAAAACCGCTTTTTAGCTTACTTTAAAAGAAAAAAAGGCCTTCGCGATTTTAACTAAGAAACTTACTAAGCCTTCAACGATTTATTACTTTAACCCCGCTTAATAACTATTTATTTAAATCGATATATCCTAAGAATACGGAGTAGTAGCTATAGCTTTTTACTTAAAGGAAGGTATAAAATAGGATAAAAAGACGCTATAAGCCTAAACTAAGGTTTAGCTTATTATTTACTTAAGCCGCGCCTTTTAAAGTAAAGAACCTTAATACTAGCTTACGGAACTTAAAGTAGCCGGTTTAATATAAGCAGTTTATAAGTTATATACTATAGTACTATTTATAAAAACGCTATAAGTAGTTGTCTTTACTAATTATATAAGTACCTATAGAATTATATACTAAAAATCCTTATTCTTTATTAATATAAAATTTAATAATAAGCTAGTCCTTATATCTTAATACTTAAGCTAATTCCCGCTTATAGTATACTATATTCTAAGCGTTAAAAACGTTATACTAGACGCTTTTTTACGTTTACCGCACTAAAATAATAAGCTAGTATCCTTAAACTAAAAAAGGAAATTAAAACGTATTTAAGAAAACAAGATAATAAACTATATATTTCTTTATATAGAAGTATTAATCGAATTACCGCTTTGCTAAAAAATAATTAACGGATATATAAAGGATATATAGTAAGTAAAGATTATAGCGTAGCTTAGCGATAAAGATAATATCCTTAGACTCTTATTCCTTAGTTATAAGGGTTGCTATACTTTATAGAGAACGATAAATACTAAAGACTATATATCCTTAAGACTTATACTAAGAAGATCGTTAAAAACGCCTATACTAAATATTTTTATACTAGCCGCACCTATATATAGTAGGATTTATTTAAGAGCTTCTTAATCCTATAGCTTAGTAAATATATAAATAAAGTCGTAGATAGCTATAATACTTACTACTATAACTAAACCGACTAAGGTAAGATATTAAAGTAGCTTATCCCGATTTAAAGCTTATTAGTTTTATACTATATAATAATAATAAACTTTATTACTAAGCTCTTAATAGTTTAAGCTAAATAATCCTTATAAAAAGATCTTATAAAGAACTTCTTTAATACCTTATTAACTATAACTAATAAATTCTTAAAAATATATCTCCTTATCTTAAGCAATAACTAGTTTATAGCGGAAGACTAAGTATAAGTATTATATACTAAGCTACTTTATACTAATTAAAGGATTTTAAAGGGAATAATCTTTAACTAAGATATAAAGTTTACCTTAGTATTTTAGCGGACCTTATAGTAAGCTTTTAGATTAAAGCTTTTTATATTTACTACTTAGTACCTTTAAACTAACGGCCTATTAAAAAGGCGAAACTAAACTATAAAAATCGCGCGATAATTCTTTACTGCTAATTTCCTAAACTTACGCTAGATTAATATACTAATTGCCTTTTAGTTTAGCTTTAACAATTCCTTTTCCTTCGTAATTTATATAGCCTTTAGTAAGCTTATTATAAGAATAAAAATAGATAATAGCCTCCGGTTTCTTAGTAATTACTTATACTTATAAAACTAAGAGGTCTTATAAAAAGAAGCTAGGTTAGCTATCGCCTATACTTAAGCCGCTATAAAGAATAAATATAATAAGAAATACCGCCCGCTTAAATTTAAATTTAGCGATTAAGTTTAGTTATAGCTTAATAAGGGCTATTATATTACGGACGGTAAACTAGCAAAGCTTTAAAAAAGACGTACTAAGCCGTTTAAAGTTACCGCTAAAGTAAGATAGCTTATATACTAGTTAGATATTAAAAGGTCTTTTAATATTTATTTAATCGTTTTAGTAGTATAACTATACTTAGCGGATAAGCTAGTTATATGCTTAAGCTTAGTTTAAGATAAAAGAATACTTTACTTAAATAAATAAAAAGTAAAACGAATCTTATAAAGCTATATAATAAAGAAAGGCGGCGAGAAGCTAAAAAAAGAGTTCTTTATAGCTTAAAAAGGCTAGTTAAGTAGCTATAACTTATAAGTAAATAAAAAAGCAGTCTTCTTACTAAAGATCGTAAAAGCTTTTAAAAAGATATAAAAGGAGTTAGCTACTTAAGTAGTTTAAATAAAAGTATAATATATAGCCTTTATAACTTAATATAAAACTCTTTAACTAAAAGAATTAAGCGGTTAAGCTTAAGTATAAGACTTAAAGGCTACTATAAGTTATAAAAAACTATAACTTATTATACTTAAGGTAATTAGTTATTTTAATAATAATATACCGCTATTTACCTTAAGTAATAAGGCCTTTTTAGCTTTATAATATACTTATTTAAATTTTCTCCGCTGCTTACTTTCTCTTTTTTCCTTTTTTTCTTTTATAACTATATTTCCTTTTACTACTAACTATAGCTTACTATACCTTACTTACTTTAATATATATAACTTTTTTTACTTTAAGCTTATAATCCTTTTACTCTTATTTTAAGTCTTTTTATTATTAAATATTTCTTATAGCTTAGACTAGCGATTTTATAACTACTTTTTTAGCCCGCTTTTTTATAAGCCTTTATACCTTTAATATAAAGGATATAAGCGGGCGCTTAAGCTTTATAAAAATAAAGCGGCTATTCTTTATAGCCTTAAGTCCTTTAATAAGAGTAAAAACCTTTAAGTTTAAGCTTTTATATAAACTTATACTACTTTTTATAACTATGTTTAAGCTAATAGATTTAACTTAAATTATAGTACTAAAAAAAAATAGCCTATACTACCTTCTTTAAATACTTAACTTAAATAACTTACTTCTTAGCTTTATATTATAGCGTAGTTTAAACGGCCGGTTTTATAGTAACTTAGCTATACCTCTTACTTAGCTCTTACTATCTAAAAGCCCTTACCGCTTATATATTTTTAAGGTATAGCTAGAAATCTTTACTAGTAGAATAACTAGCTAATACTTAACGCTTTTAAGTTAGCTAACCTTACTATAATCCTAAGATTTATAGTAGCCGCTATAGCTAGCGGAAACCTACTTTAGCTAAATAATTAAAATAATATCTACGCTATCCTTAACTATATATTTAAAGCCTAGCTTAATTAGTTTATAGCTAGGTTTATAGCGGCGTCTTAAGCTATTATAGCTAAAACCTTATCTTACTTTATATATAGTTTAGCCTATATTATAAAATCCCCCTCTTAGCTTATAGCTACTATAAGCTTTAAGGACTTATTTAGTCTTACTTAGTAAACGCTTTTTTTACCCGCTGCTATACTTAGCTTAGCTATATAAAGGCATATAAGCGCTTTACTATAGTTTATCCGCTGTCTTTCCTTAACTAAAAGAGATAGCGATAACTAGCCTTATAATATATTCCGCTACTTAATTTTATAAGAGCTACTAATAGTAATTAATATAATCTTTAATAGGCTTAGCTTTACGGGCTTATACTCCGGCAATAAGATTATAATAATCGGAAGTTTCCGCCTAGCTATAAACTATACTAAGTTTTACTTATAGGCCTATAAAAAGTTTAAACGCGACTTAACTTTAACCTAAGTAATAAAGTTTCTAGGCTTTAATATCCGCTTTATTAGCTATATTAACTATACGCTTTATATTTTCGCTTTTAAGGCCCTTTTTATAAAAAGGTTTTTTAAAACTATTAAGCACGTTTAAAATCTTAAGAGTAAGGAGTTAAGTATTAAGGCTATTAAGGACCTTATTACCCGCTTTTAAGTAGGAATATAAACGTTTAATATCTTAGTACTAACTATACTTATTAATATTCGTAAGATAGTTTACCCTTACTTTAATACCTTCTTAGTAGCTAAATAAATATTAATTAGTAAAAAGGCGTAAGTAATAACGCTATATAAAAAAGATAATAAGCTAAAAAGCTTAATAATAAAAAGCAGGGGATAACTATAATAGCGGTAGTAAGTAAGATATAATATCTTACTTATAAGCGGCTTATAAAGCTAGTAAGTAATATAAGAAATTTAGCGGAGGATTATAAAATAGTGTAAAAGGTAAGTAAAATAATAATATAAGATAAGGCCTTAATAAAGCTAGTCTTTTATAATATATCTTATTAAGGAATTAAAATATTCTTTAGCGCGGAGACTCCTTACTACTTAATAAGTACTTAAATATATACTTTAAAGGAAAGTTAAAAAACTTTACTATAAGTTTTAGCTAAACGCGCTAAATACCTTAATAAAAATAAAGATATATAATTAAATAAAAGGTAAGAATTTATAATAAAAAGCCGCTTATTAACTATCTTAAGCTACTTAGCTATTATTAGCTAAATAAGCCGAAAAAACTATTAAGAGAATAAGGATAGCGTACTATTAATATAGTATAAAAACGCTATTATAAAGCTATTACTTAGCGCCCCCTTTTCTTTATTCTTACTTTAAACTAATAAGGACGTTAGCTTTTTTTTTTACTTAAAGGAGTTATTATAAAATCTAAACAGCTATGCTTAAACTCCTTACTTTACTTTTAAGGAGCTTTATAAAACCTCGTAATAAGAACGCTTAAAGTATATACTACTATTACGGGCTATGCTATAGGAAGAGCTATAGTTGCATTATAGCGAACGACCCGGAGTCGGGCCAACGTGTAGCCGAAGTCGTATAAGACTCTACCTAAACTTAGCCCGAGTTCGACCCGAACTTAACCCGAGTACGGGCTACTTAAGCGACCCCTATAAAGTACGAAGCTACGTAGCCTAAATAGAGATTTCCCCCTTCCCTCTTTAGCTTTAGATAAACAATTATTCGGCTACGTGCTACTAAGCTAAGTATACGTAGGCCCTTAATATATTTAAAGCTCTTTTTAGACGAGGTTATATAACCCGGGAAGAGACTTACTAACTACGATATAGCGCGAGTAAGAAGCCTACTTAGTATAGGGGGGCTGTGCTTATAAGGCCTAGGAGGGAGGGCTAAGAGAGGCCGATATCTAAATAAGGGTTAAATAAGCGATCCTCTTACTATAAGTAAAGGCCGTTAAAACGAGCTACTAAGTTTAAGCAAGCTAGCAGCAGATTTAATAGCTAATAAGCTAATTCGGGGCCTTAATATAAAAGCTAAAGGAGACGGTAAGAATATATATATAAGGAGGGGCCGGCTTACTAATCGGTAGTTTAATGCTACCTTATAATATAATAGCGGGGGCCGCAATACCCGCAATAAAGAAAGAAGTAACGAAGAAGAAGGACTAGCGGAAGCTACTCTTAGCGCTAAGGAAATTCGACGGCTAGCGGCGCCACTTTATACCTTAAGCACGATATATATAAAAAAAGTATAAGATCGACTAAGACTTTTTCTCGAGCTTAAAGGAGGTTTTCTACTTAATCTATAACTACTTAGATACGGGGCTATAGCAGACCGTAGCGACTTATTACGGCACCGGCGCGGACCGAGGCTACGATTAGTAAGAGTTCCTTAAGTACCTTAATTCGATCTACCTTAATGTCGATATTTAATCGCGGGCGGCGGCGGCTATTCGCACGATTAAATAAGGAGAAAACTAAACGTTCGCGGCGTTCCTCCTTAAGTTCGAGTAAAGACTCTTTAAAGCGGGAGGGGGGTCGTAGCTATGCGATATATAGATCGTGTTCTTAAAGGGCGCCTTAGGCCTTCGCCTTAAGGAGGCGCTTATAACGGTCGACCTCTTAACCTTAAGCTTCTTAGCGTATACTAATCGGGTAGCGTAGATCGCGGTAAAGCTAAAAAGGGTTTAGTAAACTAAGTAGCCGTTCTAAGGCCGGAAGAAGGCAATAAGGGGGGGGACCTAAGACCGAAAAGACTTAGAGGGCGATACCTTAATAAGTAAAATCAACGCTATAACCTAGCCGGGAGGAGGATAAAGCCGGCCCGATATACGAAGGTGTTTCGCTTATAGGATAACGGGGTATATCGCCCGCTTCTGCAAAAAGAAGAAAGAAGGAACCCTATAGGTAGCCGCGATTACGACCGGAGAGGTAACCGAAGTAGATTCCGATTTAGGAAAAGAGGAACCTTAGCATAAAGTTAGGCGCTAAAGGAGAAGGAGAAATAGTAAGCGGCTTAAAAGTCGATAAAAAAGCACTTTACGCTAAACCTAGTACTGCTTAAGGTTAGTATTAATAAAAAGAAGGGGCTTAACGCACTTATAGATATAGGCTATAACTACTATACTATAGTAAGCAAGGGGGTAGCGATAAGGCTATAGATACCCTTCGCGGATAAGATAAGGAGGCTACTATAGCCTTTTTCGAAGGATATACCGACGCTTTAAACGAAGGGGATTATAGCGTTTAAGATAGAGATTAATAAGCACTTAAAATAGATATTCGCCTATATAGTACCGGAGTTAAGCTACGACGTATTCTTAAGGAGACCGTAGATAAAGAAAAACGAGGTAGTCTATAACGCCGGGGGGGATCGGATCCGGTATAGAAAAGCGGGGATTTAGATCGGCCTTTAAGGATTAAAAGAAGCCGCGAAGATCGCGAATATTTAAGAGGTAAAGCTAGTAAGCGCCTCTATCTTCGCGGCGGAGTGCTAACGGGAAAGGGCTTAAAGGGATAGCCGGGGGCGACGATAAGCGCTTAACGTAAAGGCGGTTATAATAAAGGACGTAAAGAGAGCCCTCTAGCTAAAGACGCCGGTTAACCCGGCGGACTATATCCCGGCTTAGGCACTATAAGCTTATCTAGACCTTTTCGCACCTATAAAAGCACTTAAGCAACCCCCGTTCCGACCGGGCGTAGACTATAAGATCTATCTTACCTTAAATAAGGACGGTAAGGAACCGCCACTACTATAAGGGCCCCTTTATAATATATCGAAAGAAGAACTCCTTATCCTCCGGAAGACCTTAAACGAGCTACTAAAAGCGAACCTTATCCGCTTAAGCAGTTTGTTAGCCGCGGTATTAGTATTATTTATAAGGAAGGCTAATAGCTAACTACGCTTTTACTGCGACTACCGGGCCTTAAATATAATTATAAAGAGGGACTAGTATACGCTACTATTAATTATAGAAACGCTTAAGATACTAGCGAAGGCACGTTAGTTTACGAAACTTAACGTTATCGTAGCGTTCTATAAGATTAAAATCGTAAAGGGCTATAAGTTTAAGATAGCCTTTCGGACGAGGTTCGGACTATTTAAATAGTAGGTATACCTATTTAGCCTTATAAGAACGCCGGCTACCTTTTAGCGCTATATTAACTAGGTATTAAAGGACTACCTTTATAAGTTCGTTATAGCGTATATAAACGATATTTTAATCTACTTATTAAGGTCGCTCCGCGACTATTAAGAGAAAGTAGCGAAGGTACTTAGAAAGTTATAAGAGGTAGGCCTTATACTAAACCTATAAAAATATAACTTTATAATAAAAGAAGTAAAGTACTTAGGTTTTATCGTATAGGCTAAGGGTAAGGTCTAGTGCGACCTAAAGAAGATTTAGGCTATCTAAATATAGTAGGCGCTAAGGAACGTAAGGGGCGTTCGGAGCTTCCTTAAGTTTATAAATTACTACTATGCCTTTATCCCGCTTTACGCTAAGGCCTTATAGTGCTTAAACGGCCTCTATAAAAAAAACGCGATATTTTTATAGACTAATAAGCACTAAGCCGCGTTTAAGTTTATCTAAGAAGCATTTTATAACGCGCTAGTACTATAGCTATACGACCTTAAGAGGGAAACGTACTTAAAGGCGGACTGCTCCGGATACGCGATAGGCGGTATGCTAATATAAGTAAGACTAAACGGGATATATTACTTAATAAGGTTCTTCTCGAAACGACTTAACGTAGCGGAGTATAACTACTTAATTTACGATAAAGAATTGCTTACGATTATACGATACTTAGACTTCTAAAAGGTAAAGTTACGTAATACGCTAGTATTTATAGTGCTAATAGATTATAAGAATTTAAAGTACTTTATAATAAAGAGGAAGTTAAACGAGAGGTAAAGTAAATAGGCGATAGAGCTCGCCTCGTATAACTTTATATTAAAATACCGCTTAAGGAGGTTAGCGGTAGTACCTAACGCGTTTTCGCGCCGCGATTAAGATAAGCTAAAAGGGGCATTTAATAAGAGGGAAATAGGACGCGTAGTGTAGATAATCCCGGATAGCGCGCGATTAATAGGACGTTAAGTCCCCCTTAGCGGCGAGCACGCGAACCTCCCGCGACGATTAGCACGGGAAGAGCGCACTATCGCGATAATGCGAGAAGGGGATAAGAACGCGGGGTTAATCGCCTATATAAGTAAGGCGGATAACCCCGCACCTCGGGATAAAAGCGGGGCGAACGAGGGCGGAGTTTAGCTAAAACTCAACCTAAACTTAAGCCGAGACGCGCTTAAGGAATAAGCACGACCGGCTTGCGTATTCGACGAGTAAAAGATATAAGAACAGTAAATAGCGATACTATAAAAGAATAAGGAGTACTAAGCGGTATTCCGGGCAGTGCGGAACGGCGATTAGTCGCTTGCTTTAAAATAGCAATTAAAGGTTTAAGTAGGTAAGTATATAATTAATATAAGGGGGCGCCTTCGCTTCTAAGACCGACTTTAAGTGCTAGGTAAGGCTTAATACCTTAAGGAGGGGGGGGACGAAGAGCTAGATAAGCTCTAGGTATTAATCGCTTAGCGGATATACGACTTAATAGCGGTAGGATACTTAAGGCGTAAGGGGACGCTCGCGATATTAGCCTAAGAGTTCTTTTAGCTAGGCTAGTTGTCGATAGTGCGCCGGCTTATCGCGAACTACGGGCTATGCGGTAAGAGGTATATTTAAAGGTAACTCCGGAAGGGGCTCCTCCGATTATTACCGCCCCTTATATAGCTATTCGCATACCTAACGATAGACTTTATAGTTAACTTACCGCTAATAAGGACTAAGGGCTCTTAGAACCTTTAAGTAATAATAGACCGGCTAATAAAAGCAATAACTCTAAAAGCGATACCGATAATAGGAGCAGCAGTATATACTATTAAGTTCTTATAGTCTTACTTCCGCTTTTATAGGATATTAAAATCTATTATCTTAAATCGAAGGACGAACTAAATAAGGCAATTTTAAAAGGAATTCTACTAATAAACCGGGGTTTAAAAGAAACTAAGTTTAGCCTACTACCCGCAGACTAATAAGGTAACGGAACGCGCGAACTAAGAGGTATAGGCATACCTCCGCGTATATATCTACTATAAGTAAAACGACTAAGGGGCATAGCTACCCTATGCTTAGGCGGCGCTTAATAACTAAGTAGTGTTAATAACGGGTATAAGCCTTTTCTTCGCTATATATAGGTACGATATTAAGCCGATTTAGATCGTATAGGAGGAGGGACCGCTTATGCTAAACGCGGAGAGCATATATAGCCTCGCACGAAGGATAAGGGAAGTTGCTAACTTCCTTTAAACGGCGATCGCCGTATTATAAGTAAGGCAGGAGGAGATAGCAAACTAGTCTCGTGCGCTAGTAGAAAAACTTAAGGTAAGCGATAAAGTATAGCTAGATATAAAAAAGTATACTACGGATAGGCCTTACCGGAAGCTCGACTAGCTATACTAAAAGTATACTATAATAAAGGTAGTTAGCCTATATATAGTAGAACTTAATATGCTAAAGAGGGTATATAAAAGGCTATATATAAAGTTCCTCCGCCGTATAGCGGATAACCCCTTACTTAGCTAAGTAGTCGACGACTACTAGCTACTACTAATAATTAAGGAGGACGACGAACTAAAGTACGTTATAGAGAAGATTAAGTAAGCCCGGTAAAGATAAATCGGAAGGGGGAGATAGCGCTAAGTCTTAGTAAAGTAGTATAAGTACGCTAACTTAATATAGTAGCTAATTAGCGACTTTTAGGATATAATCGCCTTAAAGGAATTCGAGGGACGGTATAGTAACGTAATAAAGAACGACGGGGGCGAGGTAGAAGGACGATAGTAAGCCGAGCCGGGTAGTAAGGGATAAGATAAGGGAAGTAGCGGAGAAAAGGAGGAGAACTGGGAAAAATAAGAAGGAGTTTCGGGCTATGCCTAGCAAACATTAAAACGATTTTAAATAATAAGTATAAAGAGGACACGCTATAGACGCGCACTAAGCGTAGATAACGATAAGATAGATAGGGGATATAATAAGATATAATAAGATACGGAGCGGATATAGACGGGATATATAAAGAACTACGACTCGATTAAAGCAAACTACTTACTACCCGCTAATACTAATAGATTAACCTTAAATATCGGGGTATATTTAAGCCTAGCGCGCCGTAGTAATAGCATAAGCTAACTCCGTATACTATAGTAATCGTTAGTAACGTCCCTTTAGCTAGTATTTATTAAGGATCGGAGAACGTATATATAAGTCGGTGTGGCAATCCTTAAACGTCCTTTAAAACGTATAATCTTAAAGCGCGTTTGCGGCGGCGACCGTATCGCTAGTATACTAATATCGCGTTAGCGTCGTGTCCTATATAGTTTAAAAATAGGGACGTATAAGCAAATAGCGTAATCCGGCGCGGGCGTAGGCGAAATAATTATAAGCGCAGGGCGAGGCTTAATTTTAGCAAGCCTTATACTAAGTATCCGCGTTAAGAGATACTATATATCCGATATATATAAAGTAAGGGGGGCGCCGCATAGTAGTACTACGTATTACGCTCCGCTTACTAAGCGACGACGGCGGGCGCGAAGACTAACATAAGGGCGGCAGCGTATAGTCGCTAGGCGTGCTAAGAGGCGCCGGACGGGTAAACACTTACGATATAGCAAGAGATAAAGCCCGGGGGGACGTAGTAGATATATTAAAGCGCGGCGCGGCGAAGCTATTATAAGAGGGGGCGCGCGCGTAGGTAGATTAGTAATTAAAGAGGGAAAAGAAGGAAAAGAGGGAGAGGGAGAGAGGAAAGGTATTTATGCCTAAGGACTATAAGCGGCGGGTAAGAAAGACGTGCCTTAAGCACTAATATTAGCGGTAAGCGGGGGAGATATATTATACCGCCTTAGCGCTATTAAGGACGATATAGCGGCGCGAATAGGCGAGCGTATAACGTATCCGATGCCTTAATATAATGTTATTTAAGGAGGCGTAGGCGTATAATTATAAGTATAACGAGGACGACTACGCCGATTAACGCTAAGTGTAGAGCGGGGGGGGGCGGGGCGCTAACGTTATATACCCCGGTGCGCGACGGCTTAGGATAGGGATAGTATTACGGGCTATGCTATAAGAAGAGCTATAGTTATACTATAGCGAACGACCCGGAGTCGGGCTAATATATAGCCGAAGTCGTATAGGACTTTACCTAAACTTAGCCTAAGTTCGACCCGAACTTAACCTAAGTACGGGCTACTTAAGCGACCCTTATAAAGTACGAAGCTATGTAGCTTAGATAGAGATTTCCCCCTTCCCTCTTTAGCTTTAAATAAACAATTATTCGGCCACGTACTACTAAGCTAAGTATACGTAGGCCCTTAATAACTACGAAGGCTCGCTTAAGAAGATACGATAAATATTACTAATTAAACCCCGCTAAGGTTTTTAAAATATAACTATAAAGGGTTAAGAGCTTACTTAACTATAGTTTATAATATTTTTAACTATAAAAAATACTATAAAAACTACTAAGCGGATTTTACCGGTATCTTTAAGAGATATTTAAGGATTTTTATAAGATATCTTAACTATAGTTCGACTTATTTTTAACTATAAAAGTACCTTAAAAGATATAGGATAAACTTTACCGCAATTTTTAAGGGATATTTAAGGATATTTAAGGGATTTCCTTAACTATAGTTTATAGTATTTTTAATTAAGCTTATACTTAGTTTATTAAGTAGTTTTATAAGGATATTTATAGTTTATCTATATATTAATAATAAATAAAAAGATAGTATAGTTAAAGCTCCTTAAAATTAGCTTAAAGAACTAAGTATAAAGTAGCTAGCTATACTTTAAAGAATAAATAAGCTTTTTATTATTTTTAAACCCTTATATACGTTTATATATAGTAATTAGTTTATTATACTAGCCCGACTAGCGGTAATTAGTCCGTAGTACTAGCTTTAACTAGCGGTAATTAGTTCGCAGTACTAGCATTAACCGGCGGTAATTAGTCCGCGCCTTATCCCTTTATCCTTATGCCGTAAGGCGTAGCACTATAGTATAGTAATAATAAGCTATAAAGAGCTTGCTTATATATAGCAGGTTTGTATTTATATATATAAACTTAGCCCTCCTTATATAATAAGGCTTAAGCTATAGCTTAAGTTTTTATAACCTTATAAGTTAAAGACTTTAATAGTAATAAATAATTTTAATTTACCTAGCTAGAAAAATACTAAATTAAGGGGAATAAACTAACTAATAAAATATAATACTTAGGAATTCTTTTATCTTCTTAGCGATAAGGAGGCTTTAAGTGCTATTAAGGTTATATTATAAAGAAAAATAGTTAAATTTAAATTATAAAATATAAAGCCTGTTTTATAATTTAAGGATTTAAGTAAATATATAGCTTAAAATACTTTAAGACCTTCTTAATAATAGCTAGACTTAAATCTACTAAAATCCTTTTTATTTTAGCAGTTTTAAATAATTCTTAAGCTATATAAATAAATATTATAAATACCTTTACTTACGCTAATATATATTTAAAAGTTTATATGAATCTTGTTATAAGCTATAAACAATATGCTTTAAAAAACTATGATTTTAAGAATAGATCTTATTATAATAAAAAAGGGATAAATCTATTAAAATTTATAAACCTATATAATAAAAGTTAAATAAAAGCAAAGCTAAAAAAGAGTATTATACGGTCTTAAATAAAGCTTAAAGCTTTCGTATACTTATTTAAAAGATATATTAAATAAACTCGGATTTTTCCTCCTTTTATTAAAAGAGGGGATATTTATAAATAAACGCTATAAAATTACTTTAGCGATCTATATAGATAACTTTCTTATAGTAAGGCTCTTAAAACTATAATAAAAGAAAGACTATTTAAAGAATTAGCTAAATACTTAGATTTTACTATACTAAAAGATATAAAAGACTTTTTAAGTCTAAATATATAAGTTAACTAAAATAAAAAAGAGCTCTATATATCTTAGGAAAAATATACCTTAAATTAAATAAAGGAGTTTAAAAAAGAAGCTATAAGAACTTTAAATACGCTTGTTATAATAAGATTTAAGCTAGTAAAAGCTAAGGAACTACTATTTAAAGAGGTATTATTATAATTTTAAAAAGAAATAAGATCTTTATTATTTCTAGCCTTATTTACTAAGCCGGATATCCTTTATTTAGTTATATCTTATATAAGATTCGCTGCTAAACTAGATAATACGTATATAAAGGCTTTAAATATAATTTAGAAATGTCTAAATAAATATCTAGCCTTAAGATTAAATATATATATAATATTCTTTTAGACTTTTTATATATAAAAGATTATACTAATGCTAGTTAGGCCTTAGATTTAATAGACGCCTGCTTAGTCTTAAGGTACTATTTTTATATATATAATAACGTTATAAGTTAGGCTTATTTTAAGCAAATATTAGTTGCTTTTATAACGTGTAAAGCAGAATATATAGGCCTTAAGAAGGCTATAAAAAAAGCTATTTATTTAAATAATCTCTTTACTATAATTACTAAGGATTTATCTAAAAAGATCTTTAATAGTATTCCCCTTATTTTAATAGATAATACTACTGCTATTAAATTAGTAGAAAAGCTAAAATTCTATAAGCGTACTAAATATATACGTGCTATATATTATTCTATAAGAAGAAATATAAGAAATAAAGAAATTAAGGTCTTTTAGATTAAATTAAAAGATAATATAGCTAATATCTTTACTAAGAAATTAAGTCTTACTTTAATTAATAAGTTTAAGACCGGATTATTCTTAGTATAAGACGTCTTATAAATAAAAGAAGTTTTTAAGGTTATTTTTTTACTTTTTATACCTTTCCTCCTACTAAGTTTTTCCCTTTTTAAAGGTTTCTTAAATAAGATTAAAAAGAACTAAGTTTTTAAATTATTTATAATTTTTTCCTAAAGACTAAGTTTGCTTACTAAGCATTCTTAGCTAATAAAACTATAGATTTTCCTCTTTATAAGGTTTTTTAATTAATATATACCTTAAAAAAAATTTTAAAGAAAGGTTTTTTAGATATTTTAAGTATAAAAAAGGTTTTCTAATATAATTAAAAGACTTTACCTTATATATATACTACTTTAATAAATTAGTAAAAAGTATATAAATCTACCTTAAAAGGACGCTTTAAGAAAGTAATTTCTACTACTTTAATAAATTAGCTATTTAATTATTACTTAATTAGCTAAGTATAAAGGGGTATATAAATTATAAAAAACCCTATATTAAATAGCCTAGCTTTAGCTCGTTTTTTTCGAAGTTCTTATATTTCTTTATAACGTATATAGCGTTATATACGGAACTAAGAAGGTTAAGGTAGCTAAATAAAATAAGGATCTACTTAAACTTAAACTAACTTTAAACTAACTTTAAATACGAATTACTACTTAAAGAAGGGATATATAGCTATAAGGTAAAATGCTTTAAAATCCATATTTTTCGGGCTTAAAGACTACCTTAACGCCTATCCGGATATGTTACTCCGTTTCTTTATATTTATCTATAAAAGGCGAATCTCCCGCTATTAAATAGCTAGAGATTTTATAAGCACTTACGCACTTAATTCTTTATTACTTAATTCTAGCTTAATCCTACTTTATATAATAGTAACTTTTTTATTACGTATAATTATATAATCTTTAGATTTTTATATAATAGCGCTACTACTTTAACCTTTAATAATATAAAAGCTAAAAAGAATAATAAGGACATATATATAAGGAGGGGCCGGCTTACTAACTAATAGTTTAATACTACTTAATAATATAATATCGGGGGCTATAATACCTATAATAAAGAAAAAAGCGACGAAAAAAAAACTAGTTAAAGCTACTCTTAGCTCTAAAAAGGTTTAACGGCTAATATTGCTACTTTATGCTTTAAGCGCAATATATATAAAAGAAGTATAAGATCGATAAAAACTTCTTCTTAAGCTTAAAGAGGGTTTTTTACTTAATATATAACTACTTAAATATAAGGCTATAGTAAACTATAGCAACTTATTATAATATTAATACGGATTAAGGTTATAATTAGTAAGAGTTCCTTAAGTACCTTAACTTAATTTACCTTTATAATAATATTTAATTACGAGCTATAGCGGCTATCTATATAATTAAATAAAGCAAGAATTAAACGTTTATAGTATTTCTTTTAAAGTTTAAATAAAGGCTCTTTAAAGTAAAAAGGGGGTTATAGCTATATAATATATAGATTATGTTCTTAAAAGGTGCTTTAAGCCTTCGCTTTAAAAAGACACTTATAATAATTAAATTTTTAACTTTAAGCTTCTTAGTATATATAAATTAAGTAGCGTAGATTATAGTAAAGCTAAAAAGGGTTTAGGAAACTAAGTAGCTGTTTTAAAGTTAAAAAAAGGTAATAAAAGGGGCAACTAAAGACTAAAAAGACTTAAAGAACGATACTTTAATAAGTAAAATTAACGTTATAACTAAGCTAGGAGAAAGATAAGGCCGGCTTAATATATAGAAATATTTTACTTATAGGATAATAAAGTATATTACCCGCTTTTATAAAAAGAAAAGGAAAAAAACTTTATAAGTAGCTATAGTTATAGCTAAAAAGATAACTAAATAAACTTTAATTTAAGAAAAAAAGAACTTTAGCGTAAAATTAAGCGCTAAAAAAAGAAATAATAAATAGCTTAAAAAGTTAATAAAAAAGCACTTTATAGTAAACTTAGTACTACTTAAAGTTAGTATTAATAAAAAGAAAACGCTTAACGTACTTATAGATATAAGCTATAATTACTATACTATAATAAGTAAGGGGGTAGTAATAAAGCTATAAATACTTTTTATAAATAGGATAAAGAGGCTATTATAGCTTTTATTAAAAGACGTACTAATACTTTAAATAAAGGAGATTATAGCGTTTAAAATAAAGATTAATAAGCACTTAAAATAAATATTTACTTATATAGTACTAAAGTAAAGCTATAATATATTCTTAAGGAGACCGTTAATAAAAAAGAATAAGGTGATTTATAATACCGGGGGGACTAGATTTAGCACGGAAAAGCAAGGATTTAAATCAGCCTTTAAAAGTTAAAAGAAGCTATGAAAATTATAAATATCTAAAAAGTAAAGCTAGTAAGCGCCTTTATTTTTACGGCGGAGTATTAATAAGAAAAAGCTTAAAAAGATAGCTAGGGGCGGCGATAAGTGCTTAATATAAAGATAGTTATAATAAAGAATATAAAAAGTGCTTTTTAGCTAAAAACGCTTATTAACTTAGCAGACTATATCCTAACTTAAGTATTATAAGCTTACTTAAACCTCTTTATACTTATAAAGGCGCTTAAGTAGCCCTTATTTTAACTAAGCATAAACTAAAAGATTTACTTTATTTTAAATAAGGATAATAAGAAACCGTTATTATTATAAAGACCTTTATATAATATATTAAAAAAGGAACTCTTTATTCTTTAGAAGACTTTAAATAAGTTATTAAAGCAAACCTTATTTACTTAAGTAGCTTATTAGCTATAGCGCTAATATTATTTATAAAGAAGGCTAACGGGTGCTTATACTTTTATTATAACAATTAAGCTTTAAATATAATTATAAAAAAAGACTAGTATATACTACTATTAATTATAGAAATACTAAAGATATTAATAAAAGTATATTAGTTTATAAAACCTAATATTATTTTTATATTTTATAAGATTAAAATCGCGGAAAGCTATAAGTTTAAGACGGCCTTTTAAACGAGGTTTAGCTTATTTAAGTAGTAAGTATACTTATTTAGCCTTATAAAAATGCCGGCTATCTTTTTATACTATATTAACTAAGTGCTAAAAGACTACTTTTATAAGTTTATTATAGTATATATAAATAATATATAAATTTACTTATTAAGGTCGCTCTATAAATATTAAGATAAGGTAGTAAAAGTAATTAAAAAGCTATAAAAAAGTAAGTCTTATACTAAATCTATAAAAATACGACTTTATAACGAAAAAAGTAAAGTACTTAGGTTTTATTATATAAGCTAAAAGTAAGGTTTAATACAACTAAAAGAAGATTTAAGCTATCCGGATATAGTAAGTACTAAGGAATATAAAAGGCATTTAAGGGCTTTTTTAAGTTTGTAAATTACTATTATACTTTTATCCCGCTTTATATTAAGGCCCTTATAATACTTAAATATTTTTTATAAAAAGAACACGACTTTTTTATAAACTAATAAGTATTTAGCCGCGTTTAAATTTCTTTAAAAGACGTTTTATAGTATACTAATACTATAACTATATAATATAAAGAGAAAAATATACTTAAAAGCAGATAACTTTAAGTATGCAATAATTAGTATATTAAGATAAATAAGGCTAAATAGGATATAATACTTAGTAAGGTTTTTTTTAAAGTAACTTAATATAGTAAAGTATAATTACTTAATTTATAATAAAGAGCTACTTATAATTATAAGATACTTAGACTTTTATAAAGCAAAATTATATAATATACTAGCGTTTATACTAATAGACTATAAGAACTTAAAGTACTTTATAATAAAGAAGAAATAAAATAAAAAGTAAAGTCAATAAGTAATAAAGCTTACTTTATATAACTTTATATTAAAATACTACTTAAGGAGGTTAATAGTAGCACTTAATATATTATTATACTATAACTAAAATAAGCTAAAAGGTATATTAATAAAAGAGAAATAAGACATATAGTTTATATAATCCTAAATAACGCATAATTAATAAAACGTTAAGTTCTTTTAAGCGGTAAGTATATAAACCTTTTATAATAATTAGTATAAAAAGAACGTATAATTGCGATAATATAAGTAAAAGAGAAATATATTAAGTTAATTGCTTATATAAATAAAGTAAATAACCTTATACTTAAAGCTAAAAGCGGGGTAAATAGAAGTAAAGTTTAGTTAAAACTTAACTTAAACTTAAGCTAAGATATACTTAAGAAATAAGGATAACTAGCCTATATATTTAATAAGTAAAAGATATAAAAGCAATAAATAATAATATTATAAAACGATAAGGAGTATTAAGTAGTATTTTAAGTAATATAAAACGGTAACTAATCGCTTACCTTAAAATAGTAATTAAAAGTTTAAGTAAGTAAGTATATAATTAATATAAAAAAGCGCCTTCGCTTTAAGGACTATCTATAAGTGCTAAGTAAAGCTTAGCACCTTAAAGAGATAGGGGATAAAAAGCTAAATAAGCTTTAAGTATTTATCGCTTAGCAAATATACGATTTAATAGCGGCGGGAAACTTAAAGTATAAAGGGACGCTTACGATATTAGCTTAAAAGTTTTTTTTGCTAGGCTAGTTATTAACGGTATGCTAGCTTATCGCGAACTATAAACTATATAGTAAAGGCTATATTTAAAAGTAACTTTAAAAAGGGCTTTTTTAGCTATTACCGCCCTTTATATTACTATTTATATACTTAATAATAAACTTTATAACTAAGCTACTTTTAATAAAGACTAAGGGCTTAAAAACCTTTTAAGTAATAATAAATAAACTAATAAAGGCGATAACGCTAAAAGCAATGCTAATAATAAGAGTAATAGTATACGTTACTAAGTTCTTATAATTATATTTCTACTTTTATAAAATACTAAAGTTTGTTATTTTAAACTAAAGAATAAACTAAATAAGGCAATTTTAGCGGGAATTTTACTAATAAACTAAGGTTTAAAGGAAACTAAGTTTAGCTAATTACCTATAAACTAATAAAGCGATAAAGCGCGTAAACTAAAAAGTATAAGCTTATCTTTTTATATATATTTACTATAAGTAAGATTACTAAGAGGTATAACTACTTTATGCTTAAGCGGTATAAAATAACTAAGTAGTATTAATAATAAGCGTAAGCATTTTTTTATAATATATAGGTAAGCTGATTTAGATTATATAAAAAAAAGAACGGCTTATACTAAATATTAAAAGCGTATAACACTTTATATAAAGGATAAAAAAAGTTACTAACTTCCTTTAAATAGTAATCGCTATATTATAAGTAAGATAAGAAAAGATAGTAAACTAGTTATATATACTAGTAAAAAGACTTTAAGTAAGTAATAAAGTATAGTTAAATATAAAAAAGCATACTATAAATAGGCCTTACTAAAAGCTTAACTAGCTATACTAAAAGTATATTAAAACGAAAGTAATTAGCTTATATATAGTAAAACTTAATATGCTTAAAAGGGTATATAGAAAACTATATATAAAGTTCCTTTACCGCGCGGTAAATAACTTTTTATTTAGCTAAGTAGTAAATAACTATTAGCTACTACTAGTAATTAAAAAAAACGATAAACTAAAGTATATTATAAAAAAGATTTAATAAGCTTAGTAAAACTAGATTAAAAAAAGAGGCAATATTAAGTCCTTATAAAGTAATAAAAATATACTAACTTAACTTAGTAGTAAATAAGTAACTTTTAAGATATAATCGCTTTAAAAAGGTTTAAAGGACAATATAATAATATAATATAGAATAATAAGAGTAAAGTAAAAAAAAGAATAAAGGAGATAGTAAAGAAAAAAAAATAAGAAAAACAAAAAAGAGTTTTAAGCTATACTTAACGGACGTTAAAACAATTTTAAACAATAAGTATAATAACAATAAACTATAAACGCACGCTAAGTAAAGATAATAGTAAGATAAAGATAAGATATAATAAGATATAATAAAATATAAAGTTAATATAGATAAAATATATAAAAAAAACTATAACTTAATTTAAGTAAACTACTTATTATTAGCTAATATTAATAGATTAGCCTTAAACATTAAAGCGTATTTAGGCTTAACGTCTTATAATAATAGCACACGCTAACTCGATATATTATAATAGTTATTAGTAATATTTTATAAATTAATATTTACTAAGGATTATAAAATATATATATAAGTTAATATAATAGTCTTTAAACGTCTTTTAAAACGTATAATCTTAAAGCACGTTTATAATAGCGATTATATTACTAGTATATTAATATTATATTAGCGTTATATTATATATAGTCTTAAGATAAAAACGTATAAGTAAATAATATAAACTAGTATAGGCGTAAGTAAAATAGTTATAAGCTTAAAATAAGGCTTAATTTTAATAAGCCTTATACTAAGTATTTATATTAAGAGACGCTATACGTTTAATATATATAAAGTAAGGGGGGCGCTATATAATAATACCGCATATCGCGCTTTATTTACTAAGCGATAATAGTAAGTATTAAGATTAATATAAGGGCGGTAGTATATAGTCGCTAAGTATACTAAAAAGTATAGTATAGGAAGACGCTTATAAACTAATAAGAGATAAGGCGTAAAAGACTAAAGTAGATATATTAAGGCGTAGTATATCGGAACTATTATAAAAACAAGCGCGTATATAAAAAGATTAATAATTAAAAAAAAAGAAAAAAAAAGAAAAAAAGGTATTAATACCTAAAGAAAGAAGGCGGTAGGAAAGTAAAATATGCTTTAAATACTAATAAAAGTAGTAAATAAAAGAAGTATATTATACCGCCTTAACGTTATTAATAGCAATATAGCGGCGTAGGTAAGTAAGCGTATAATGCTTTTAATACTATAGCGCGATATTATTTAAGAAGATACGTTAATATATAATTATAAGTATAATAAAAGTAACTATACTAATTAACTTTAAGCGTAAAATAAAGGATAAGGCGGCGACGTTATATATCTAAGTATATAATACCTTAAAAAGAGGATAGTATTACGGGCTATATTATAATAAAAGCTATAGTTATTATATAGTAAATACCTTTAGGTTAAGCCGATATATAGCTAAAGTTATATATAACTTTACTTAAACTCGGCTTAAGTTTAGCTTAAACTTAGCTTAAATATAAGCTACTTAAGCGACCTTAATAAGTAAGAAGCTATATAGCTTAAATAAAGTTTTCCTCTTTCTTTTCTTAGCTTTAAATAAATAATTACTTAGCTATATACTATTAAACTAAGTATATACTAGCTCTTAATATTAACGTTAAATTCCGTTATATTATTAAAGGCTAGCACTTAAATAAAGGCGCTAGTAGCACTATTTTTAACTTATAACTTTTAAGCTTTTATTATATTAAAGGCTTAATCCTATATAAGTAAAAATAATACTTAATAAAATCTAGTAAAAACGTTAATACTATAAAAGTAGTAGTTAATACCTTTATAGCCTATAAGCTTATATTATAAGAAATCTAAATATAGATATATATAAAACGCTTAAGTTATATAACTTAAGC
Organism: Ophiocordyceps robertsii; assembly: GCA_027405785.1. Lineage (NCBI taxonomy): Eukaryota > Fungi > Ascomycota > Sordariomycetes > Hypocreales > Ophiocordycipitaceae > Ophiocordyceps > Ophiocordyceps robertsii. Next base: position 38,315 of record JAPEBW010000718.1, read on the forward strand.
TATAACTAACTATTATATTTACTTTCTTTAAGTAGTATGCTTTATAATAAAATCTCTTAACTTCCTTTTTATTAATCTTAATACTAGCTTTATTATAAGCTTTAAGGATTCTTTTTAAGCTTATATAACTAAGGTAGTAATATATTATCTTATAATTTATATATCGCTAAAAATATAGTAAGGCTATAAAGTTAAGGGTTATATATATACCTTTTAGTTTTATATTAAAGATCGTTATAATATATATCTTTTAAGTAATATTATATACCTTCGTCTTAAAAAGTATATAAAATAGCTATTTCTTAATATTATTTAGCTTAATACCCTTTTTCTTAAAGTATTAATTACTAATAAAGTTTGCCGGTAATACTAGCACGTAATTAACGTTTAATAGCTTTAATATAACGCTATTAATAATAATTTTTATAGTTTTTATAGCTTTTATTTATAGCAAGCTACTATTTAAAGATATTATTAAAAAAGAGTTAATAGCTTTTATATTAATAAACTATTTTAAGTTATTAAAGTAATAAGTAGTGTATTTAAAGTTTATAATAGCTTTATCTTAAATAAGCTTATATTTATTTATAACTACGCTGCTTAAAAAGTAGCTATTAAATTCGCTATTAGCTATTATAATAGCTATATTGCCCGCTTTAAATCCTTTATTCTTAATTATATTCTTAGCGTCTTAAAATGCCTTTTAAAACTTAAAAGCCTTATTAAAATACTTAGTTTAATAGTCCGGCTTTTTATATATAACCTTTCTTAGCTTAATAAAGTAACTATACTTTAAGACTATAGTCTCCTTAAAAGTATTATTTTTCTTACTTAAATTACTTAAGCTAATATTCTTATTAAAGTTATTACCTTTTTAAAAGCTCTTAATATTGCTTTTACTACTATTATTAAAACCCTTATTTTTATTAAAAGTAGTATTAGCTAAAACCTCTAACTTTTAAGCTTTAGCTACTTTTATAAGCTATTTATATATTTTATCCTTTAAAACGTAATTTTTATATTATTAATTATAAGCTTAATTACTAAACTAATTAAAACAATACTTTTAAATACTTTTAAAAGCTATAATAATAAAAGGTTATTTTAAAAGACCTTTTTTTACTATAATAAGCTAATCTTAGTACTAATATAGCTTTTTTATAAACTTTTTTATATTAATAAACTCCTTTTTATCTTTATTAATAATAATAATAATAATATAAAATATAACCTTAAGAACTTTTATAAAAAACTTTATAATTAAGTCTATAGTTTTTTTTATAGTTATATAGTTCTTTTACCTATTTTCTATAAAAAGATCCTTTATTTTAAGTATAATACTAATAATAATACTATACTTTGCTGCTTTATTTTTTTTCTTTTAAACTTTAAACTTAAATATATTTACTAAAAGTATTACTTTAATGCTATTAAAAAAGCCTTTAAAGTCTTTTACTTTAAAAGTAATAATAAGCTTTATTACTTATAAATTATAATTTTCTTAGCTTTAAAGCTTATCTATATTAGCTTAATACTCTTATCTTAAAACTATAAATACTATAATATATTTAAAGTTAAAAAAAGTTATAAATCTACTAATAGTAACTATCTTATTATACTACGCTATTAATATAGTAGAGTTTTTACTATAAGTAATATAAATATAAAGTTAGCTAAATATAGCTTTAAAGTTATATACTTATTAAGCGTATATATTATATAGTATATATAGTACTAGTTAAAACTATTAATTTCTATTATTATTATAAGTAATAATAACCTTAATCTCTAGCTACCGCTTTAATACTTTAATCTTTAAAGGCCTATAAGTTAAAGGGTTAAAGTAATTAAAGTAAAAAGGTTAAGTTAATTATAAAGTTTATATAAAAGCTTTAACCTATAAAAAAGAAAGCTTTAAAAGATAATAATAATATCTAGCTAGCTAGAAAGAAATATATATACGAGGGGTGGTCTTATATATATATATAGCTAACCCCTATAAATAAGGGCTAGGGCTACGCCTAGGGCTCTCGCAGTGAACTGGGTGTGGGGCCCTGGCGTATGCCCTTAGTACACCTACCTACACAAGTACTGGCTGGCTGGCTACCTACATACCTTGGTACCTAGGCACCTACCTTTCTAGGTACCTAGGTACTACCTAGGTACTTAGGTAGACTGTCACAGCTGGTTCTAGGGTACCCGCTGCTAGTCTGCCCACCACCTGGCGGGTAAGTAGGTACCTAGGTACCTAGTTATGTATGTACCCTCACAGGTGGAAGAAAGGCAGGTCGCCTTTTCCTTGCGACTCTTTTCCTCCCCATTAACTACCTCGTCGCCCGCCTTATGACTTCTCGATAACTGCACGCCGTCCATTTCCACCCAATTCTTTCTGTCCTTCCCCCACCCTTTCCCTCAATCACTCCCCAAGGGCCCTCGTCCGGCCCGCTGCTTCTCGCCCTCTCGGCCCTTGCTCGTCCCGACCCTCACGGCTAAAGGCCAAAAGCCGTCGACTCTACCAAAACGAATTGCTCCTCTTCCTGCGACAACGACAACGACGACGAAGGACGACGGGTGCCCC
>JAPEBW010000719.1:0-40889 GCA_027405785.1 Ophiocordyceps robertsii
GAAGAAAGCTTTCTCCGAAGAGTCTTCTATATCCTCTACCCTTTTAGCTTCGTCTAAAAGACTAGCTGTAAGGGTCTTAAGAGAGAAGGCTGCAGAATTATGCTTAAGGCTCTGCGTGATATTAGTTATATAGATTCTAAATTCCCCGCTAAGGGAATTTAAAATCTATGCTATAAGAAACACTTCCGGAATGTCTATGTCTTAAGATTTTAATTCCTCGTAGACCTCTTTTACCTTATAAAGGTATTTCTCTAACTATAAGTCGGAAGGACTTAAGTTAAAAAGCTATTTTATAAGCAAATAATTCAACGAGAAATTCAAGGGATTATATAGCTTTTGCAGCTCTTCTTAAGCATCTTTAGCAGTAGTTATATACTTAATCTATATTAAGGGACCGTCTTTTAAGCATAGGAAAATCAAGGTAAAAGCCTCTTCCGTCTTTATATAATTTGCTTGCTTTAAAGTAGCTATAAGCTTTTCTTTAATAAGAATTGCTCGCATTTTAGTAGTCTATAAGGTGTAATTTAAATTACCCTTTTACTTAGAAAACTCGTATTCTTTCTAGCCTGCTATTTTATATATCTTTAGTAAGATAGAATAGGTAGGTAAAGAAAAGTTGATTTTTAACCTAAGAAGGGTCGAAAGATAAAGGAAGTCGTTAGGGATTAGTAAGGGAAATTCTAGGCAAATTCCTAAGGTTAGAAGGGGTCTTGGCGGAGAAGAGGGAATTTAAAGAGATTTTTATATAGATAAGGGGATTTCTAGAAAAGGAAAGAGATTAGAGGAGGTAATCGAGGTTAAGATATCTTTAAGTACGAATCCTAAGAGATTTAGTCGTTCAATCAAGGTTAGATTTTAATAAAGGTTAAAAGAGTAATTAAGGAAAGGGGTCGTATTTTCCTCGGAATTTTCTAAAGCTGGTTAGAGGAGTAATTGATTTCCCGGCATAGTAAGCTAAGCCGGGCTCATAACCTATTAAAGGTTAGAGCAGCAGCGAAATTATAGGGAAATTAGGAGATTACGTAATATTAAGTAATAGAGGAGTCGATGTTGTATAAGGCAGGATTTTAGCTGGAATTAATCAATAAAGAATTAAGTGCGTAAGTGCTTGTAGAATCTCTAGCTATCTAGTAGCGGGAGATTCGCCTTTTATAGATAAATATAAGGGAACGGAGTAATATATCCGGACCGGCCTTCGGGCGGTCTTAAAGCCCGAGGAATGTTGATTTTAAAGCATTTTACCCCGTAGCTGGATGTCCCTTCCTTATGCGGAAATTCGTGTTTGAAGTTAGTTAAGGTTAGTGCGGATCTTTGTTTTATCTAGCCACCCCAACCTCTTTAGTTCCGTATATAACGTTATAGACATCGTATAAGGACGTAAGGACCTAGAAAATAGCGAGCCGAAGCTAGGCTATCTAATGCGGGTTTTTGTATAATTTATACACCCCCTTATGCTTAGCTAATTAGGTAAGGATTAAATAGCTGATTTATTAAAGTAGTAAAATCACTCTCTTATAGTAAAGAAGGAAGTTCTTAGCTTATAATTATTTTTAGTCTTAAAAGCATTCTTTTACTAATTATTTAAGCTTTTAGCTTCTATCTTTATCTCTTTATTAGGTTCTTCTTTATAAAGACCTTTTATATATAAACTAGTTTTTAACGGACTAAAAGTCGGTATAATAAGCTTAGTATCGATTTTTTTAGTATTCTTAATTAAAGGTAGTAGTAAAGCATATTGCGGATTATAAGCTAAGAAGGTATTATTTTTATAAATAAGTATATTTCTTCCCTTAAAGGAATTCCTTTTCTTAATATAATCTTTTATAATATAACCTTTCTTTAAATAGTTAAAGCATTAAATAGTTTTTTTACCAGGCTTTATCGGGCTCGCTTTAAGGGTATTTAAGTTTATTGCGTTACTTAAGTCACGCTATGGCTTTTTATTGTTTTAATTTATAACCCCGCTAAGAGTTAAATAGTGCTTCTTTACTACTAGCGTTTATACTACTTATTATCTATCTAAACCGCTAAACTAATATAGTTTAATAGCGTCTTTAGCTTATTTAAGCTATAGATTTTATCTTTAACTTCTTCTTTAAGACCTTTATAAAAAGTCGCTATATAGGTATTATATTCTTATTTTAGCTTAAACGTTCTTTATTAGAATCGAGCTATATAAGCTAATAAAGATATAACTTCCTTTAAGCTTCTTAATTTATACTTTGCTACTTATTACTTATTTACAATTTTAAACGTCTTTTATAGAGCTTCTTTAAAGTTATTAAAATTCTTAAAAATATTCTTTATCTCGAAATTCCTATTTTTAAGACTATTATCTATATAGTCCTTAAATTTCAGTTGAAACTATATTGCGGCTAAGCTTTATAAGCAACTAAATATAAATATAACCTTTATTACTTCTGAATTTATTATAGTAGGATAAAACTAAAAATAAGCTTTAAGAGAGGTAATAAACTCTTATAGCTTAGCTAATTCTTTAGTATAAGGTTTAAGTGCTTTAATCTTTAAAATAAAATTACTATCTATAAAGCTTATAAGGGGATAAGAAAGCCTTAAATACTTAAAACTAGCTTATAGCTAACTAGTTAGCTATAGTATTATAAAAGTAAATATCTTTTCCTTTCTATATTATAATTAAATAGACGTAATTATAATAAATACCTTACTCTTACTTAATAGCTTAAAGAACTTACTAAGTATATTAATACTAAGCATTCTTTATTAGAGCTATTAAGTTCGTAAAGATTCTTATAAGCTCGTTTTATATTGCGGAAGCCTTATCGTTTTTTATATAATAAGTAGATCTATATAATTTATTTAATTTAAATTTACTAGCGAAAAAAGATAGGAAGACTTAGTGCTAATTACTAAACTAAATAAAGTAAGGGTATCTTATTATGCGGATTTCTTAGGTTAAAACTAGCTAAAGAAAAAGAAAAGTTAAGGAAAGAAGGAGAAAAGACCTTCTTTTATACTTTTTTAAGGCTACTAAAAGACTTTCCTTTTATATGCTTTTATATACTAATCTATAACTTATACTTTATATAGCTTATAAGGTTACTAAACTACTTCTTAAGCTAATAAAAATAGCTTATGCTATCTTTATTATAAGTAATAAGTAATATACGCTTTATTACTTATAACTAGCTTATAAGACTAAATATCCTTGTCTTGAAACTTTTTATAAGATTTTATCCTCTTTTAAAAGAAGGCCTCCCGCCTTAGCTTTATACGAGGTATTAGTTAATTATATAAAGCATTTATTAATTTATTCGATACTAACCTTATTACTAGCCGAAGCTAGCTTAAGCTAAATATAAGCGTATTTAGCTTATACCGCTTATAGCTAATACTAGCCGTCTTTAACTATTAAGTTATATCGTCTCTTTTTATAACTACTAATATCTACTTTAATAATTATAACTTATAACTAGTAGTATTTACTTTACTAATTACTCCTTTATATTTAGCGGTATTTACTTTACTAAATATTAGTACTTTTAGTACTTAGGATTATTAATAAAATAATGTTTCTATTATAAATATTTTTAACCTTTAATACGTATTTTAAGTTTTTAGCGTAAATCTAAACGCTCTTATTAATAGTAAGTTTAAGTAAGTCCTTAGTTTAGCCGATTTTAAGCTTATAATTTACTATAAGATCCTTTTATAAAAAGTCTTTAATAGGGTTTATTTTATCCGGGTTTTTTATAAGGACTTCCGCTAAGAGAATAGTAATATTAACCTCCTTATATAGCTAAAACTCCTTATTAAGGTCCGTAATTATCCTTACTTTTTAGTTTTAATAAAGTATTAATAGTTTCTTAAAATAGTTTATCGCTATAAAGCTCTTATAGTCCTATATTATTATCTAAGTAAGCTTAAGGTCGTTAAGAATAAATATTATATTATACTTTAATAGCGGCGCCTAGACTTATATAAGTAAAGCGTAGCTACAACTAGCTAGAATTGTTATAAATAATAACTAAGTAAATTACCTATTTATATATTACTAGTCTTAGCTAAACTATCTTAACTTTAGCTTTAATCCCTTTATAAGTCTTAATCTATAAGACCGATATAAAGTTAAAAAAGTTTTTTTAATAAGGAACTAAAAAATCTTAGCTAAGTAATATATTAACCGCTAAGCGTTTTATTATTTAAGTGCTAATCCTTACCTTTACGATTATAAAGCTGCCGTTTAGCCTTCTTAATATATATATAGTAAATTTTATTTATTTTATAATAACCGTTTTTCTTACTTCTTAAATAAGAATTTATTAAGAGGAGTTTATAATTATATCTTAAAAGGTCTTTATTAAGTTAGCTTAAATAAGACTTTAGTTTGCCTTAGTATCTATATAGGCTTTAATGCTTATCTTAAGCCCTTTTTTTCTATAAACTAATAAGTATATATAGGTAAATCGTAATAGCTTATTAAAGCTTAATAGTAAAATATTAAGAGAAGCCTTAACTATTTAAACGCTTTATAGCTTTTAGATAATTACTTACTATACTAAGCTATATTTTTATATAGTAACGTCTTCGTTAAGGTTAAAGGGGTATTTATCTTTAATATATTAATAAAGTTTATTTTTTAAAAAGAATACTTCACTATAAAGTCCGTATACCTTCTTAGCCTCTTAACCTAAGTTTACTATAATATAGATTGCTATTTTCTTTAAGCTTTTATTAGTATTTATTTAAGCTCTTTTTATATTATACTCTTTATCCTTTAAATAGTTATTAATCTTTATTATAGTTCTTTTTTTAGTTATAAGGTATACTTAGTTTAGCTTTAGTATTAGTAAGTATATAGTTTTAAAAGTTCTTTCTTTTTTAAGCTAAAGGACTTTAACTTATATCCTTAGCTATTTAAACGGGTTTCTCTTTTAACTTAAAAAACGCTATAAAGCTTATAGTATATCCGCCTTTACTAAGCGGTTTAAAAATATAACTTTATAATCTTAATAAGCCTTTAATAAATAGTTAAGGCATCCTAAACTATCTTTTAAGTGCGTATAAAGTATAGCTAATTAGCCCTTACCTTTTTATAAGTTAAACCTATTTTTTTATGCTAATAAGTACTTTAAAGATTCTTAAGTATATTTAACTTAAAGCTAAGGAAGGATTTCCTTATATTTATTAATTTATCTATTAATATCCTTATTTTTTATTAAATAGTATAAATATTCTTATAAATAAACGTCTAGCTTTTAATAAATTACTATAATTAAGTAGTTTAGCTAATTAAGCGCGGCCTAAGCTTTATATTATAAGCGAGATATTTAAGACTTAAAGTTAGACCTTATTACTATATCTTTAATAATAAAGTGCTTTTTATTACGTGCTTATATTGCTATATTTAAGTGGATTTTAAACCGTTTTTATAAAGCGGAGATCTATTAGCTTAGTTTTATACTAAGCTCGCTAAGCTCTTTTTATTATAGTTTTAAGAGGTTTTTAAAATACTCTTTTACTATGCTTCTTTAAAAGAAAGAGGGCAATGAAATAGCTAATTTGTTTTTATAAGTCTTACCTTTATTAGCATTTTAGCTAATAAAGTTAAAAAACGGTCTACTCCTTAAAATATATTTGCTTTATCGTTTTTTTAAACTATATTAAAAGATACTTTTAGCGGTCTTAATAAGTTCAATCTCTTTATATCTTTAGCTTATAATTAATGTTTTTCTTAAGACTTAATAAGAGCGTTTTCTTTTCTTAGTACTTAAAGGAGACTAAGGAATTATTTATTTAATATTACTACTATTTTTACTAAGGGGCTTAAAGCTCTACTTTATCTTAATATCTATATGCTAAGTATAAATAGGTTTAGCTTACTAAGTATATTACTTACTATATCTTTATTGCTTATTATTAAGGTATTAGTCTTAATAGTTTTACTAAGTGCTTAACCTTTTATTTTATATATATCTTAAAATCTAGTACGCTATAAGGCCTTAAGTATAAAAGGCTTCTTTTTTTTAATTAAGAGTCTTAAAAACGCCTTAGTTAATATAGTTATAGTAAATAAAGCTAAACGGGGATATTAAACTAAAAAGCTATTAAGTATCCTTTAAAGCGGATTTTTAGTTAAGGCTTATAAACTAAACTTTATTAATAGTATATAGTAAAAATATCTATTAAGCTTATCGTCTTAAGGAAGAAGCAGCTTTATTATAAGCTTAATTTAAAGGGTATTTAATAATTAAGAAGCTAGAGGGTTTTAAGGTTAGCTTATCCTTACTTTTTTTATTTAAAGGATAATTAATCTGTTTAAGTAATACCGAATTTAGTTTACCTAATTATATATGTTTTATCGTTTTATAGTCTATTTTTTATTAGTCTTTTAAAAGCTAATTACCTCTTAAAAAGCAGTAGTTTTAGCTTAGCTAAATAATACTTATTTTACGTTTTATTTAGCTTTATAAGCTATAATAGTATAATACCTAAAAAAAAGGTAAGAAAGATTATTAAACTAATATACTTAATAGGCCGCGGCCTTTTCCGCTTTTATAGCTTACTTGTCTTTAAGTTTTATTTTAAGCGCGTTAAAGAAAAGGTGCTAATTATTAAGGTTAAACTTAAAAGCTAATAAGAGCTTTTTATTAAAGAAAATATCCTTTAGTATTTAACCTTAAATAAAATAAGTAGTTAATTTTATAATATAATTACTCTTAGCTTAGTAAATATTTCAAGGATTTATATTTAAACAAGTAAGAATTGCTATTATTTACTATGCTTTATAATATTAAGATAAAAGGATAAGGCGTAGACTAATTACTACTAATTAAGGCTAGTATTATAAATTAATTACTACTAGTTAAGGCTAGTACTTTAAACTAATTACTGCTAGTTAAGCTAGTATAATAAACGAATTACTAAATATAAATATATATTTAAGTTTAAAAATAGTAAAAAGTTTATCTTTTCTTTAAAGTATAACTAGCTACTTTATACTTAATTCTTTAAGCTAATTTAAAAGATTTTTAATTCTATTATCTTACTATTTTCTATTAATATATAAATAAACTATAAATATCTTAATAAAATTACTTAATAAACTAAGTATAAGCTTAGTTAGAAATACTATAAACTATAATTTAAGAAATCCTTTAAATATCTTTTAATATCTTTTAAAAATTATAATAAAGTCTATCTTATATTTTTAAGGTGCTTTTATAGTTAAAAACAGGCTAAATTATAGTTAGGATATTCCGCGGAAATCCTTAAATATCCTTTATAAATACCGGCAGAATCCGTTTAATTTTTTTTTAAGTATTTTATATAGTTAAAAATATTATAAACTAAAGTTAAATAGGCTTTTAAGTATTTATAGTTATATCTTAGAAACCTTAGTAGGGTCTAACTAGTAATATCTATTATATCTCTTTATGCGAGCCTTTATAGTATATGCTTTAAGCGTTCCCGTCGCGGGGTTCTATAAAACTCCTTATATATATATATCCTTACTATTTGTTTAGCTTTTATATTAAGGCTTTAAATTAACGTATTAGCTATTAGTTTTACTACTAGTTAGCTAAAACTTAGTAGCTCGTTTTAATAGCCTTTACTTATAATAAAAAGATCGCTTATTTAACTTTCGTTTAAATATTAGCTTTTCCTAGCCCTTTTTCTTACCCTCTTTAAGTATAGCCCTCTTATACTAAGTAGCCTTTTTGCTTATACAATTTTATTAATAGTAAGTCTTTTTTTAAGTCGTATAACCTTATTTAAAAAGAGCTTTAAGTATATTAAAGGCCGGCGTATACTTAGTTTAGTAGTATATAGCCGAATAATTATTTATTTAAAGCTAAGAAAAGAAAGAGGAAAACTTTATTTAAGCTACATAGCTTCTTACTTATAAGGGTCGCTTAAATAGCCTATACTTAAGTTAAGTTTAAGCCGAACTTAAGCTAAGTTTAAGTAAAGTTATATATAACTTTAGCTATACGTTAACTTAACCTTAACGCATTCGCTATAATATAACTATAGCTCTTATTATAGTATAGCTTTTAATAAATTCCTAAATTGTAGTTTATAGTATTTTTAATTAAGCTTATATTTAGTTTATTAAGCAATTTTATAGAGATATTTTTAGTTTCTTTATATATTAATAATAAATAGCTAAATAGTATAGTTAAAGGTCCTTAAAATTAGCAAAAAAAAACTATTAAAAGAGTAATAATACGCACAAAGTATTATATTTTACTAAAAACCTATAACACCTATAAAAGAGTAATAATATATTTAAAGTATTATATCTAAGACCTATAATACTTATAAAAGAGCAATAATACGTATAAAGTATTAAGGGGGATATAGTAAAGGGCTATTTATATATATATATATAAGGGTATTCGTTCCTTTTTTTTAAGAGGGATAACGCAAAATATAACTAATAAGTTCTTCGTTTAATTAGTATATATATATTAACTCGAAAGATTATCTATTTAACACTAATTAGTAATTATACTAAACCCTTAGCGATAATTATAGATTAGTAAGAGTAAAAAGATAAAAGGTAGTAAAAGTAATAATAACTACCTAACGTGCTAAGTCCTCTTTTAAGTCGTACGGCGCTAAACTTAAGAGAAAGTATTAACCTTATTAATAACGTTAAGAACGTACCCCCTTTACTAATAAAAGGATAGTATTATAAGATAATAACCTATCCCCCGGATCCCCCGCTTCTTTAGTATATAGATCCCTTCTTTAACCGGATATTATAGATAACGATCTCGCATTATATAATAAGATAACGATATCTAGTAAAATCTTACTATAAGTTTAGAAGAAAGCAATAAGCTGAAAATACTAAGACACCGGCCTTAATATAATAACCGGTCCTTTTAGTACTAAACTTACTATATACGTTATACGTATAATATATAATACTATATAATTCGGTATAAATAGAAAGAGCCTTATTAATCTTATTTACTTTAAACTTACCGATTAAAAGACCTTTTAATTCTTATAAGCTTACTATACTTTTAGCTAGGAGCTAATTTATCTTATTAAAGACTGCGGAACTATACTACTAAGAAATAAATCAATATCTTAAAAGCTTATATAGTTAATTTAATAAAACGAGCTACCCCCTTTAACTTAGTTAGACCGCAATATTAATATTAATCCTAAGTACTTATATCTCTATATAGTAAGAATGATACTTTAAGACCTTAAGTATAATCTTTTATATAGCCGGTATTAATATAGTTTAGCTAAGAACCTATAAATATAATTACCTTAAATAGCCGACTATATTAATAAAGATTAATTACTTTAATAGTTAAAGACTTATACGAACTCTTACTTATTTAAACTATTTAAAATAGACTAATTACCTTAAATAAGGTTATAGCTTTTTAAAAAGGATAGCGTAAAAACTAAAACTACTTTAAAAAACCGTATAATATCTTAGCTAAGAAAACGAAAATATTTATTAGCTATTGCCGTTATATTAGTATTATAAAAGACTAATTTTATATAGTACTACTAAATATCTTTTTTAAACGTGCTTAAGACTATTACTTTTACTATATAAAACTAAATAGCACGTTTTACGAGATATATTATAAGCTAGATAACTACTTTAATACTTATACGAACTACTCTTAATACTAAGTAGATTAAACTTCGATAATATTCTAAATAGTACGATAAAAAGACCTTAAAAAGAGTCTCCTTAAGACCCTTAAGGACCTTATCGATAAACTACGCTTTATCTAAAAGGCACTTAAGAAAGACTATTAAGGAGACGTATAACTATATACTATAATTATATTAGTATACCGTAAAGTATTAAAACTAAAAACCGTAATAATTCTTTAAGAAAAAACGTGCGAAGCTTTTATTAACCGGCTATAATCTATACTCTTAGTTGCTACTAACCGCATAATAATATAGTACTATATTAATAGGAGATATAATAATAATAAAACCCTTATTAAGTAGTATAATCCCTTATTACGACCTTAAATATAGCTAAGACGTCTTATAAGATAATTCTCCGCTTTATATATATATATATAAAGAAAATACTTTATCTATAAAAAGATAGGATATTAGTTAATAAATTATCCCCTTTTAGTATTAATAAAGGCTAAGCGCTAATACTTATAAGTATATAACGAACTTAACTAAGAATAACTACTTAACGAAGAATTTAATATCTTTATAACCGCTTATAAAGAAAAAGCCCTCCCCTCTTTAAACGATATTCTTAAAGATATAAATAAAAGTAACGACAAAGAGTATAATATTAACTTATCGATAAGGGAGATAACTATTACGTATATAATAAATATAGTATTCCTTTACCGCTTAATTAGTAAGGATACTTATTATATAAAGAATACTAATAAACCTACCTCTTAATTTCTCCTTATTAATAGCTATGCTATAGCGTATTAAGGAGAACTTAAAGATATAAGAGTAGTATAGGTCTTAATAGTTAGCCGCGCTTAAGTAAAGGCGTACATATAAGAATACCTTAACGCTATAAAAGTAGACTAAACCCTTAAAATCACGATAATAAAATTTAAAAATACCGGTACTTATATAGCGATTAAAACTATTACTTTTACGAACCTTATTAGCTTTATTATATACTATATTCTTAAGACCTTAACCCTTTTCCTTTTTTATTTAAAGGATATAGATAGACTTAGCGTATACTTTAATAATATATATAACCTTATTATATAATAAGACGGTATAATAATCCTTATTATTTATAAATAAGGATACCTTTTTTTTAATATTAACTATAAAAAAGCGTATACTTACTTTACGGAACTAAAACTTCGCTACCTTTACTAATAATTTAGCTATTTAAGTATAACTTAACTATATAACCTCCTTTAGAATGCTAAATATTCCGATATATTATACTCTTTACTTAAAAAAGTATAATACTTTTATAGATAATACTAACTTTATAACTAAGCTCCTTAAAGATTTAAATTCTTTATTAAAGATAATATAAATTTTAACTATAAGCTTATTATCGATATACTATACCTTTATAAAAAACTAGCCTTAAATATTATTAACTAAAGTATATTATTTTAAGTAGCTAACTTCTTTCCCTCTTTTTTTATTTAAGATATATAAAATACACTATATCGATATTAAATATATATATACTAAGGACCCCTTAATAGTATTATATATAATCTAAAAACGAACTTCGCCTTAAAGGAATTCTATATTAACGCCTATATCCTCGGTATAATATATAAAAAATTCCTATAAAGGTATATTAAGCCGTTAGTAAAGTTAAACGCGCGTACTAGCTACTTTTACGTGCTTTTAATATTTTATACTACGAACCTTTCCTTAAAATAGATATCTATATTAACCTATAAATAGCGGTAAAATCTATAAATAATATAGCTAGTTTTAACGGTCTTATACTAACTCTCCTTATTTTTAGCGCGTACTTATAAATTAATTCTTACTCCCCCCTATTACCCGTAATCTCTATATAGGTAAAGGCTATTTAAAAAGCTATAGCTATAGTATAATATATCTATATAAAAACTACAATTAGCCGCGCCTTAAATATATATAACGGCCCTTATTTATATAAAGACATCCTCTTACTTCCCTTATAAAGCTTTATATTTATATAGCGCGAAAAGCACGGATAAAAAAGACTATTCCTTATTAATACGATTAATAGATAAAATATTATTATAATCCTATTAAGTAATATAACTATATTTTAAGCGATATATATTAAGCTATTTCGTATAAAATAACCTTTAACGCTTAAAGTATAACTCCGCTTACTATAAGACCCCTTTAAGTATAAATAATCCCTTATATAAAAAGAGAAAAACGCACTTAAACTCTTATTATAACTTTATATATAAGGAATAATTACTACGCTAAAAAAACCGTTCGAAGTATAAAACTAATCTAAGATATTAAATCTTAAGGCATATAAAGTCTTTTTTTATTCTTTTTAATCTTATTTAATATAACAATATATAAATATTTAAGATATAATTAATATAAGAAATGAAGAGCAAAAATAATAAACTATATAAAAAGTCTTAATTAGTTATATAAAGGTACGTAGATAATAGTAAGGATAAAATCCTTATTTAGTTACTTAATATTTAGTATATAAGCTAAAGACTTTTACTTACTTTTAGTATTTTACTTTAATTAATATATAATATAAAAGGAGAACTTTAAGATATTATATAAGTAAATATTTAATTAAATAATACTCTTATAAAGCCTATCCTCGTATATCTCCTTTAAAAATTAGTCTCTCTTTACCCCCTAAAGATAATTCTTTATATTTATCGCCCTTTATACGGCCTAGTAAAATTAAGTCTTTATTAGTTTAAGATATATTTCTTATACTATAAGATAAACCTTAATATAGTACTATCTTTTTACGACCTTTACTTACTTTTAACAACTAACAGCCCTAACCTTTTTAGCATTACCGGCTTTTAGACAGATAATACCCTTTCTTTTATAATATATTCTTTTTTATGCTTTAAGGAAGATATACTATATAAAGCTAAATTTTATATAAAACTAAAAATAACCTTAATAAAGTAAATACCCCTTAAATATAACAGTATATATATTTCCTATATATCCGGTATAATTCTTATTTAATAAAAGGAATAAGTAAAAGACTTATTTATAGTATATATAATAAAAAGCAATATAAAATAATAATATATTTCTTAATATACTCGGGCTATATATATCGCTTTAATATATTAACTTAAAGCCTTATAGAATTTATTTACTACGGCTTAAGTATAAGACTTAAAGAACGAAGATATAAAATACCTTAATATATAACTTTAATAGTAAATCGATAATTATAACCGCGGACTTTGCTTTATCCCCCTTTACTTTATATATTATAGCAATATGTTTTTATAAACGGATTATTCGTAAATAATAAAAACCTTATATTATAACTTAGTATATTAATTATCTTAAGAAACGAACTTTTACGTATTATAACTTCTTTTTTTATTCTTAGTAATATTTTATATTATGTATTAATAAAATATAAATAAGTTATAAGGAGCGTACTTATAAGCGAACTTTATAAGATAGTTAAAGGTATTAACTATAGCTTTATACTTTACTTTATAATTTAAAAGATTATCCGTTTATTTAACCTCCTTAATATACTACTTATCCTTTATATAGACTTATATTCCCTTTATAAGTGCTTAGTAAAACTTAGCACTACTAATAAAAAGCGATTTATAATTAATATTATAGCACTATAAAAATCGTATAAACGCCGCGAGATATTTAAAATACGATAGATTAATAGTAAAGATAATCCCGTAAATACTTTTATAAAGATTAGTCTAAATTAAGCGCTATAAAATTGTTACGGAATTTAGAAAGCTACGCCCAGACTCCTTACTTTACTCTTAAAGAGCCTTATAAAACCCCGCAATAAAAACGCTTAAAGCACGCACTAAAAAGGCTCGCTTAAGATATAATAAATATTACCGGTCGGACCCCGCTAAGGTTTCTAGGATATAACTATAAAAGGTTAAGAGCTTACTTAACTATAGTTTACGATATCTTTAACTATAAAAGATACTATAAAAACCACTAAGCGGATTCCGCCGGTATCTTTAAGGGATTTCTAAGGATTTTTATATAATATCCTAACTATAGTTTAACTTATTTTTAACTATAAAAGCACCTTAAAAGATATAAAAGAAACCTTACCGCGATTTTTAAAGGATATCTAAGGATATTTAAAGGATTTCCCCGATTATAGTTTATAGTATTTTTAACTAGGCTTATACTTAGTTTATTAAGCGATTTTATAAGGATATTTATAGTTTATCTACGTACTATAGATAGTATAGTTAAAGATCCTTAAAATTAGCTTAAAGAACTAAGTATAAAGTAGCTAGCTATACTTTTAAAAATAAATAAGCTTTTTACTATTTTTAAACCTTTATATACGTTTATATATAGTAATTAGTCCGTTATACTAGCTTAATTAGGAGTAATTAGTCCGTAGTACTAGCCTTAATTAGCGGTAATTAGTTTATAGTACCGGCCTTAACTAGCGGTAATTAGTCTACGCCCTATCCCCTTATCTTTATACTATAAGGCGTAGTAAATAGTAGCAATTCTTACTTATTTAAATAAAAATCCCTTAAATATCCGTTAAGCTAAGAGCGACTATATCGTATAATTAAGTACTTATCTTATAAAAAGTTAGATACTAAATAACATTTTCTTTAGTAAGAAGCTCCTATTAGCCTTTAAGTTTAACCTTAATAATAAGCACCTTTTCTTTAACGCGCTTATAATAGAACTTTAAGATAGGTAGGCTGTAAAAGCGGAAAAGGCCGCGTACTACGCCTTATAGCATAAGGATAAAAGGATAAGGCGCGGACTAATTACCGCTAATTAAGGCTAGTACTATAAACTAATTACCGCTAATTAGGGCTAGTACTATAAATTAATTACTACTAGTTAAGCCGGTATAACGGACTAATTACTATATATAAACGTATATAAGGGTTTAAAAATAGTAAAAAGCTTATTTATTTTTAAAGGTATAGCTAGCTACTTTATACTTAGTTTTTTAAGCTAATTTTAAGGATCTTTAACTATATTATTTATAGTGCGTAGATAAACTATAGATATCCTCGTAAATTCGCTTAATAAACTAAGTATAAGCCCGGTTAAAAATACTATAAACTATAATCGGGGGAATCCCTTAAATATCTTTAAATATCCTTTAAGAATCGCGGTAAGGTTTATCCTATATCTTTTACGGTGCTTTTATAGTTAAAAACGGGTCGAACTATAATTAAGATATCCCGCAGAAATCCTTAAAAATCCCTTAAAAATACTAGCGGAATCCGCTTAATAGTTTTTACGGTATCTTTTATAATTAAAGATATTATAAACTATAGTTAAGTAAGCTCTTAACCCTTTATAGTTATATCTTAAAAACCTTAGCAGGGTCCGATTAATAATATTCGTTATATTTCCTTAAGTAAGCTTTTATAGTACGTGCTTTAAGCGTTCTTATTACGGGGTTTTATAGGGCTCTTTAAAAGTAATGTAAGGAGTTTAAGCATAGCTATTTAGATTTTATAATAACTCCTTTAAGTAAGAAAGAAAAGCTAATATCCTTATTAGTTTAAAGTAAGAATAAAGTAAAAGGGGCGCTAAGTAATAGCTTTATAGTAGCGTCTTTACGCTATATTAATAATACGCTATCCTTATCCTTTTAATAGTTTTTTCGGCCCGCCCGGCTAATAGTAGTTAAGTAGCTTAAGATAGCTAATAAGCGGCTCTTATTATAAATCCTTACTTCCTATTTAGTTATATATCTTTATCTTTATTAAAGCAATTAGCGCGTCCGGCTAAAACTTATAGTAAATCTTTTTAACTCTCCTTTAAGGTATATATTTAAGTACTTATTAGGTAGTAAGGAGTCTCCGCGCTAAGGAATACTTAAATTACCCGGCGGGATATATTATAAGAGACTAGCTTTATTCGGGCCTTATCTTATATTATTATCTTACTTACCTTTTTACGCCGTTTATTAATCCTCCGCTAAATTTCCTATACTACTTACTAGCTTTATAGGCCGCTTATAAGTAAGATATTATATCTTACTTACTACTATTATTATAGTTATCACCCGCTTTTTATCGCTAGGCTTTTTAACTTATTATCCTTTTTACGCGGCGCTACTACTTACGCCTTTCCGCTAATTAATACGCGTTTAACTACTAAGAAGGTATTAAGGTAAAGGTAAGCTATCCCGCTAATATTAATAAGTATAGTTAGTACTAAGGTATTAAACGTTTATATTCTCGCTTAAAAGCGGGTAATAAGGTCCTTAATAGCCTTAATACTTAACTCCTTACTTTTAAGTTTTTAAACGTGCTTAATAGTCTTAAAAAGCCTCTTTATAAAGGGGGCCTTAAGGGTAAAAATATAAAGCGCGTAGTTAATATAGCTAATAAAGCGGATATTAAAGCCTAAGAATTTTATTACTTAAGTTAAAGTTAAGTCGCGTTTAAACTTTTTAAAGGCCTATAAGTAAAACTTAGCGTAGTTTATAGTTAGGTAAAAACTTCTAATTATTATAATCTTATCGCCGGAGTATAAGCCCGCGAAGCTAGGCTTATTAAAGATTATATTAGTTACTATTAGCGGCTTTTATAAAATCGGGCGGCGGAATATATCTTAAGGCTAGTTATTGCTATCTCCTTTAATTAAGGAAAGACGGCGGATAGACTATAGTAAGGCGCTTATACGCCTTTATATAGCTAGGCTAAGTATAATAGCGGGCGGAAAGAGCGTTTACTAAGCGGGACTAAACGGGTCCTTAAAGCTTATAGCGGCTATAAGTTAAAAAGGGGATTTTATAGTATAAGCTAAACTACGTATAAAGTAAGACGGGGTTTTAGCTATAGTAGCTTAAGATATTACTATAAACCCGGCTATAAACTAATTAAGCTAGGCCTTAAATATATAGTTAAGGACGGCGCGGATATTATTTTAATCGTTTAGCTAAAGCGGGTTTCCGCTAACTATAGCAGCTATTATAAATCTTAAGACTATAGCAAGGTTAGCTAACTTAAAAGCGTTAAGTATAAGCTAGTTATTCCGCTAATAAAGATTTCTAGCTATACTTTTAAAATTATATAGGCGGCGGGGGCTTTTAGATAGTAAGAGCTAAGCAGGAGGTATAGCTAAGTTTCCGCAAAACCGGCTATTTAAACTACGCTATAATATAAGGCTAGGAGGTAAGTTATTTAAGTTAAGTATTTAAAGAGGGTAGTATAAGCCGTCCTTTATAGTGCTATAGTTTAAGTCGAATTTATTAGCTTAAGCGCGGCTATAAAAAGCGGTATAAGTCTTTATAAAAGCTTAAACCTAAAGGTTTTAACTCTTACTAAAGGACTTAAAGCTATAAAGGATAGCCGCCTCGTTTTTATAAAGCTTAAGCGCTTACTTATATCTTTTATATTAAAAGCGTAAAGGCTTATAAGAGAGCGGGCTAAAAAAGTAGTTATAGAATAGCTAGTCTTAGCTATAAAAGATATTAAACGATAAAAAGACTTAAAATAAAAGTATAAGGATTATAAGCTTAAGGTAAAAAGGGTTATATATATAGGAGTAAGTAAGGTATGGCGGGCTATAGCTAGCGGTAAAGGGAAATATAGTTATAGAAAGAAAAAAGGAAAGGAGAGAGGGTAAGTAGTAAAGAGAATTTAAATAAGTATACTATAAGGCTAAAAAGGCCTTATTACTTAAGGTAAATAGCGGTATATTATTATTAAAATAATTAATTACTTTAAGTATAATAAGTTATTATTTCTTATAACCTATAATAGCTTTTAAGTCTTATACCTAAGCTTAACCGCTTAATTCTCTTAGTTAAAAAGTTTTATATTAAGTTATAAAGGCCGCGCGTTATACTTTTATATAAACTATTTAAGTAGCTAACTCCTTTTATGCTTTTTTAAAAGCTTTTACGATCTTTATTAAGAAGACCGCTTTTTCGTTTACTTATAAGTTATAACTACTTAGCTAGCCTTTTTAAGCTATAAGGAACTCTTTTTTTAGCTTTTTACCGCCTTTTTTTATTATATAGCTTTATAAGATTCGTTTTACTTTTTACTCGTTTAAGTAAAGTATCCTTTTATTTTAAACTAGTTTTAAGCATATAACTAGCTTATCCGCTAAGCGTAGTTATACTACTAAAACGACTAAATAAATATTAAGGGATCTTTTTATATCTAGCTAGTATATAAGCTATCTTACTTTAGTAGTAACTTTAAACGGCTTAATATATCTTTCTTAAAGCTTTACTAGTTTACTATCCGCGATATAATAGCCTTTATTAAGCTATAGCTAGACTTAATCGCTAAGCTTAAATTTTAGCGGGCGGTGTTTCTTATTATATCTATTCTTTATAGCGGCTAAAGTATAAGCGATAGCTAACTTAGCTTCTTCTTATAAGACTTCTTAGTTTTATAAGTATAAGTAATTACTAAGGAACCGGAGGCCGTTATTTATTCTTATCCTTATAATAAGCCTATTAAGGGCCGCGTAAATTACTAAAAAGAAGGAATTATTAAGGCTAAACTAAAAGGCGATTAGTATATTAGTTTAGCATAAGTCTAGGAAATTAGCGGTAAAGAATTATAGCGCGATTTTTATAGTTTAGTTTCGCCTTTTTAATAAGCTATTAGTTTAAGGGTACTAAGCGGTAGATATAAAAAGCTTCGATTTAAAAGCTTGCTATAAGGTCCGCTAAAATATTAAGGTAAACTTTATATCCTAGTTAAAGATTATCCCTTTTAAAATCCCTTAATTAACGCGGAGCAGTTTAGTATATAACGCTTATACTTAATCTTTCGCTATAAACTAGTTATTGCTTAAGATAAAGAGATATATTTTTAAGAATTTATTAGTTATAGTTAGTAAGGTATTAAAGAAGTTCTTTATAAGATCTTTTTATAAGGATTATTTAGCTTAAACTACTAAAAGCTTAGTAATAAAGTTTATCGCTATTATATAGTATAAAACCGGCGGGCTTTAAATTAAAATAAGCTACTTTAGCGTCTTACTTTAGTTAGTTTAGTTATAATAATAAGTATTATAGCTATCTATAACCTTATTTATATATCTACTAAGCTATAAGATTAAGAAGCTTTTAAATAAATCTTACTATATATAGGTATAGCCGGTATAAAAATATCTAGCGTAGGCGTTTTCGACGATCTCCTTAGCGTAAGTCTTAAGGATATATAGTCTCCGGCGTCCGTCGTTTTCTATAAAGTATAGTAACCCCTATAACTAAAGGAATAAAAGTTTAAGGACCTTATTTTTATCGCTAAGCTACGCTATAATTTTTTCTTATTATATATCCTCCGTATATCCGTCGATTATGTTTTAGCGGAGCGGTAATTTAATTAATGCTTCCGCATAAAGGAATATATAGTCCGTTATCTTATTTTCTTAAATACGTTTTAATTCCTCTTTTTAGTTAAAGAATACCGGCCTATTATTATAGTACGGTAAATATAAAAGCGCGTTTAGCATAACGTTTTTAACGCTTAAGATATAGTATACTTTAAGCGGGAATTAGCTTAAGTATTAAGATATAAGGACTAGCTTATTATTAGATTTTATATTAGTAAACAATAAGGATTTTTAGTATATAATTCTATAAGTGCTTACGTAGTTAGTAAAAATAACTACTTATAGCGTTCTTATAGATAGTACTATAGTATATAACCTATATACTGCTTATATTAAACCGGATACCTTTAGTTTTTTAAGCTAGTATTAAGGTTCTTTGCTTTAAAAGGCGCGGCTTAAATAGATAATAAGCTAAACCTTAGTTCGGGCTAGTAGCGTCTTTTTATCTTATTCTATGCTTTCTTTTAAGTAAAAAGCTATAGCTACTACTCCGTATTCTTAAGATATATCGATTTAAATAAATAGTTATTAAGCGGGGTTAAAGTAATAAATCGTTTAAGGCTTAGTAAGTTTTTTAGTTAAAATCGCAAAGGCTTTTTTTTTTTAAAGTAGGCTAAAAAGCGGCTTTTGCGGCGTATTAAGCCTATCCTTAGCCCCTTAAGGGGACTCCTTCTTCTTATCTTACTTAAAGTAGCTCCGTTTTTCGTTTTTATAGGACGTTAACTTCCTTAGCGAAATATAGGACTATATAGTATTGCTACTTAGTAAGGCTAATCTATTTCTTAAGCTATTAAAGGTTCTTTAAGAACGTAATATCCCTTAAGGCTTATACGCGTTCGTTTATATTTATTAAGCTAATAGCGTCTACTTTAAATCCGAGGAGCTATGTAGATAGGTACGTTAAAAAAGACTTTCGTCTAAATAAGGTAATATTATAATCGTAAAAAGCGCGGAATACGGCCTTTAAATATTAAAGGTATTCTTTAGCTATATTAAAGTTAATAATAATATCGTTAATATAAGCCGCCGCGTATTCTTAGTATTTATAAAGGACGTTATTAATAAACCTTTAAATATATACCGGGGAGTTCTTAAAGCTTATAAGTATTACTAATAATCTTTTTAGCCCGCGATAGCTTATAACTATAAACCTTTCTTAGTAGTTTTAGTAAACTAAAATCTAATAAAAAAACGATTATACGTTTACCGCACTAATAAACTTCTTTCCTTAAAGGCGTTTAATTATATTGCTTTAAAGGGGCATTAAGTAAGCGTTTAAGGTAATAATAGCGTTAATCCTTTATAAGTCTACGATTACTTATCCCTTTTCCTTTTTATTTACTATCTTCTATACTATAAATACCGGCGCTGTAAATAAGGTTAGCCTATAAACTTATTTTAATCGGCCTTATATAGTTAGCTAGCCGAATATTATATTTACTACCTTCTTATCTTTATCGCTTAATAGGTATAATCTTAATATAACTTATTAGTATTCCTATCCTTTTACTAAAGGAATATATATATATTTAGATTCGTTTATATATACTACTCCCTTATCTTTTTAAAAGCGGGGAAACGATTAAAGGATATCTTAGACTTTTAATACGTATTTTAGGTCTTTAGTATAAATCTAAACGCCCTTATTAGTAGTAAGTTCGGGTAAGTCCTTAGTTTAGCTAATTCTAAGTTTATAGTTTATAGTAAGATCCTTTTATAAAAAGTCCTTAGCGGGGTTTATTCTATTTAGATTTTCCATAAAGGCTTCCGCTAAAAAGTTAATAGCGTTGACCTCCTTATATAGCTAAAACTGCTCGTTAAGGTTTATAATTATCCTTACCTTTTAGCCTTAGCGGAGTACTAATAGTTCCTTAAAATAGTTTATTGCTATAAAGCTCTTATAATCTTATATTATTATTTAGGCTAGCTTAAGGTTATTAAGGAAAAATATTATATTATGCCTTAATAACAGCGCCCGGACTTATATAATTAAGTATAGCTAAAACTAACTAAAATTATTATAGTAATTAAGTAGATTACCTATCTATATATCCCTAGACTTATATAATTAAGTATAGCTAAAACTAACTAAATTTATTATAGTAATTAAGTAGATTACTTATCTATATATTACTAGTCTTAGCTAAACTATTTTTACTTTAGCTTTAATCTCTTTATAAGCCTTAATTTATAAGACTAATATAAAGTTAATAAGGTCTTCTTAATAAAGAACTAAAAAGTCTTAGCTAAGCAATATATTAGCTACTAAGCGTTTTACTATTTAGGCGCCGATCCTTACTTTTATAATTATAAGGCTACTATTTAGCCTTTTTAGTATATATATAGTAAATTCCGCCTATTTAATAGTAGCTATCCTTCTTACTCCTTAAATAAGAATTCGTTAAAAGAAGTTTATAGTTATATCTTAAAAGGTTTTTACGAAGTTAGTTTAAATAAGGCTTTAGTCTACCCCGGTATTAATATAAGCTTTAATACTTATCTTAGGCCCTTCTTTTTTATAGACTAATAAGCGTATATAGGTAAATTATAATAGCTTATTAAGGTTTAATAGCTAGATAATAAAAGAAGCCTTAATTATTAAAAGGCTTTATAGCTTTTAAATAACTACTTATTATAATAAGCTATATCTTTATATAGCAACGTCTCGGTTAAGGTTAAGGGGGTGTTTATTTTTAATATATTAATAAAGCTTATTCTTTAAGGGGAATACTTTATTATAAAATCTATATACTTTATCGGCCTCTTATACTAAGTTTACTATAATATAGATTATAGTTTCCTTTAAACTTTTATTAGTATTTAACTAAGCTCTTTCTATATTATACTCTTTATCTCTTAAATAGTTATTAGTCTTTACTATAGTTCTTTCTTTAGTTATAAAGTATACCCGCTTTAGCTTTAGCGTTAGTAAGTATATAGTCTTAAAAGTTCTTTCTTTTTTAAGCTAAAGGACCTTAGCTTAAGTTCTTAGCTATTTAAGCAGATTTCTCCCTTAACTTAGTAAGCGCTATAAGGCCCGTAGTATATCTGCCTTTATTAAGCGGTTTAAAAACGTAACCCTCGGCCTTAACAAGCCTTTAATAGATAGCTAAAGCGTTCCGGACTGTCTTTTAAGTATATATAAGGTATAGCTAGTAGGCCCTTACCTTTTTATAGGTTAAACTTATTTCATTCCCGTTAGTAAGTGCTTTTAAGATCCTTAAGTATATTTAACTTATAGCTAAAGAAGAATTTCCTTATATTAATTAATCTATTTATTAATATCCTTATTTCTTACTAAACGTTATAAGGATTCTTATAAGTAGACGTTTAGCTTTTAATAGATTATTATAGTTAAGTAGTCTAGCTAATAAAGCGCGGCCTTAGCTTTATATTATAAGCGCGATATTTAAGACTTAAAGTTAGATCTTATTACTATATCTTTAATAGTAAAGTGCTTTTTATTAAGTGCTTATATCGCTATATTTAAGCGGATTCTAAACCGTTTTTATAAGGCGGAGATCTATCGGCTTAATCTAACGCCGGGCTTGCTAAGGTTTTCTTATTATAGTTTTAAGAGGTCCCCGGAATACTATTTCGCAGTACTTCCTTAAAGGAAGGAGGGTAGTTAAATAGCTAATTCGTTTATATAAGCCTTGCTTTTATTAGCATTTCGGCGGATAAAGTCGATAAAACGGTCTACTCCTTAAAATATATTAGCTTTATTGTTTTCTTAAACTTTATCGAAAAATACTTTTAAAGGTCTTAATAGGTTAAATCTCCTTACGCCTTTAGCTTATAATTAAGGTTTTTCCTAAAGCTTAGTAAGCGCGTTTTCTTTTTACAATGCTTAAAAGAGACTAAGGAATTATTCGTTTAATATTACTACTATTCTTACTAAAAGGCTTAAAGCTATACTTAGTCTTAGTATTTCCGCGCTTAGTATAAATAAGTTTAGCCCGCTAAGGGTATTGCTTACCGCGTCCTTATTGCTTATTATTAAAGTCTTAGTCTTAATACTCTCGCTATGCGCTTAACCTTCTATTTTATACGCGTCTTAAAATCTAGTATATTATAAGGCCCTTAGTATAGGAGGCTCGTTTTTATTAATCGAGAGTCTTAAAAATGCTTTAATTCGCGCGGCTATAGCGAATAAAGCTAAATAGTAATACTAAACTAAGAAACTACTAAGTATCCTTTAAGGTAGATTTCCGGTTAAGGCCCTTAAGTTAAACTTTATTAATAGTATATAGTAAAAATATCTGCTAAGCTTATCGTCTTAAGGAAAAAGTAACTTTATTATAGGCTTAATTTAAAGAGTATTTAGCAGGCGGGGAGCTAGATAGTTTTAAGGTTAGCTTATCTTTATTTTTTTTATTTTAAGGATAATCGATCTATTTAAGTAATACTAAATTTAGTTCACTTAGTTATATAGGTTTTATCGTTTTATAGTTTATCCTTTATTAGTATTCTAAAAGCGGATTGCCTTTTAAAGAGTAGTGGTCTTAGCTTAGCTAAGCGGGATTTATTTTACGTCCTATTTAGCTTTATAGGCTATCGCGGTATAGTACCTTAAAAAAGGGTAAGGGAGATTATTAAACCGGTATACTTAGTAGGCCGCGGCCTTTTCCGCTTTTATAGCTTATTTATTTTAAAGTTTTATTATAAGCGCGTTAAGGAAAAGGTGCTTATTATTAAGGTTAGACTTAAAGGCTAATAAGAGCTTCTTATTAAAAAAAATATCGTTTAGTATCTAACTTCCTATAAGATAAGTACTTAATCGTGCGATATAGTCGCTTTTAGCTTAGTAGATATTTAAGGGATTTCCGTTTAGATAAGTAGGAATTGCTACTATTTACTATACCTTATAGCGTAAGGATAAGGGGATAAAGCGCGGACTAATTACTACTAGTTAAGGCCGGTATTATAGACTAATTACTACTAGTTAAGGCCGGTACTATAAAATAATTACCGCTAGTTAGGCTAGTATAATAGATTAATTACTATATATAAACGTATATAAGGGTTTAAAAATAGTAAAAAGCTTATTTATTCTTAAAAGTATAGCTAGCTACTTTATACTTAGTTTTTTAAGCTAATTTTAAGGATCTTTAACTATACTATTTATAGTACGTAAATAAACTGTAAATATCCTTATAAAATTGCTTAATAAACTAAGTATAAGCCCGGTTAAAAATACTATAAACTATAATTAGGGAAATCTTTTAAATATCTTTAGATATCCCTTAAAAATCGCGGTAAGGTTTATCTTATATCTTTTAAGGTGTTTTTATAGTTAAAAACGGGTTAAACTATAATTAAGATATCCCGCGGAAATCCTTAGATATCCCTTAAAGATGCCGGCGGAATCCGCTTAATAGTTTCTACGGTATCTTTTATAGTTAGAGACGTCGTAAATTATAGTCGGACGTTATAAACTATAATTAAGTAGGCTCTTAACCCTTTATAGTTATATCTTAATAACCTTAGCGGGGTCCGACTAGTAATATTCGTCGTATCTCTTTAGGCGAGCCTTTATAGTACGTGCTTTAAGCGTTCTTATCGCGGGGTTCCGTAAGGCTCTTTAAGAGCAAAGTAAGAAGTCCGGGCGTGGCCGTTTAGATTCCGTAACACCTTATTTATATTAATTAAAAAGGGAAACGTTAATATCCTATTCTCCTTTATTAGCTATATCTTAATTAGTATAGCACTTACCTTTACCTTTATAATAAGTAAGGCATATCGCTAAGACGTATAGCTTATATTGCTTATAAGTAGCCGGAGTTTAAACTATACTTCTTAAGCACGGTACTCCGGACTAGCTATATTAATATTAAAAAGCGACGCTAAGGTTAACTAAGTAAGTAGCTCGCGCCGCTTATTAATAAGCGTGCGATAGTCGCTATATTAAGACTAAGAGATCGTTAACTAAATACTAGTATATTAATCGTATATTAATTACTATTATATCTTTTTTAGTACTTATAATGCCGTTCTCCTTTTAATAGGTTATTTTAGCGATATTAAACGCCTTATAAAGATACTAAGCCGTTATAGCAAGATAGTAGTAAGCCTCCTCGCTAAATATAAAGGCGTTATTATCGCTATTATTATCCTTAAAGTCAGTATTATTAACGTTAAGTATACTAAGCTCTTAAATATAATAAAGCGCGGCGACTATATTAATATAGTCGCCGGCTATAAGTATAGCTACTTATATACCGATTAGCTAATAAATAACAATCACAAATTTAATTAATAATTATAGTTAATTAATAATATACTTAATTATAAGTCGCTATATGCTAATAGCACTACTTATACCTTATAAAAGAAACGCTAAAGAAAATATACTTACTTTTTATAACCTTAATAAGCTTTAGCTTAAATACTTTATAAGCTATAATAGCGGTGCGGAAATAATATATATATTAAAGTTTAGCGGGCATTATATAGCTAATATAAATAGTGCGGGCTTAAGCTTTAAACTATATATATTTTACCCGCAAAATAATAAAATTATTAGCCTTACTATTACTTATATTAATTTAAGTATTATTATTGCTATTACTATTACTACCGCTTATTATATTAAGCTACTCTCCTTTAATAAAAAGCCTAATAAGTAAAGTATCGTAGCTAAGTATTGCTAATATCTTAAGACTTAATCGGTTTTATTACTATTACTTTAAGGGAGTAGTATTATTATTAGTATTATTAATACTAAAAATAGAAAATTTACTTTATACTTATTAATTATTAGTAAGTATATTAATTACTATATCCTTAAAAATAAGCGTAAGGTTAAGTATAGGCACTTCTTTAAGAGGTGCTCCCTCGTTATAAGGTAGCGGTAAGCTAAGCGTCTCCTTAGCTTAACCTTTTTTAGTATTAGTACCGGCCTTTCCGGCTAAAAAAGAGGTAAGGACTTAAGGAGAACCTTAATTACGACTATAACGCTTTAAAAGCGAACCCCTTAAAAGTTAATACTATATTTAACGTAGAAAATCAGCGCGCTTATTAATTAAGTGTAGCTTTAAGGTACGAGGTATATTAAGGATAATAAAGAGGTATAAAATATATATTAAATAAGGAGCGAAAAGGTATAGAAAACTTAATAGTAAAATAATTACGGAAAGGTTAAAAAAGGGAAGGAAAATAAAAGGTACGGGGATAAGTATAATAAACTTTTAATTAGTATATTGCTATTAATATGTAGGCGTAATACTTATAATTACTTAAAGGCAATTAACATTACTATAACCTTATATATAACTCTATGTATTTAATACTATATTTAAATACGTGCGATTACTAAGTATATATATTACTATACTTTAATTATATATACTTACGTAATAATACTAACGAAGGATATAATTATAACCTTATATTACTAAATTCTTTATATATAGTACACTTAATATACTCTTAACTAAATAGCCGAGGGCGTTTATTATAAAGGGGGGATAATTATAAATTTAGTACTAATAGTATTAGCTAACTAAGTATAGGGAATACGCTAAGTAAGAAGCCCTGCTTTTAGTCTTTACTTAATAAGTAGTTAACGGGCCCTTGCGATTAAAGCTAAAAGACTCTCCTTTTTATAAGCTTTAGTCTTATAATAAATTAAGTAGCTAAGCAATATTATAACTTATTATACTATTTACTATCTTTACTACTTAATTAATAATATCGCGAGACTGTCTTTTTATAGCTAAGTAGATGTTATTAGCATTTTAAAAGATATTTAAGGGTTATTATAAAATATCTTAACTATTGTTTCCCCTATTTTTAACTAAGGAAATACCTTGAAAATATTAAATTAACTTTACCACAATTTTTATAGGATATTTAAGGATATTTAAAGTATTTTCTAACTTAGCTTATAGTATTTCTAACTAGCCTTATACTTAGTTTAACTTCTTTGCCTTTGCAAAAACCGGTATTATTATATACACTGTTTTTATTATAATAAAAAAATACGACTAAATAGCTAAATACTAAATAAGAAAACCTAGAAATCTATTAACGAATTCCTTACTATTTCTTATAATAAGGCCTTAGTTTAAAACACTTTTTATAAAGCTAAGGAATTTAAATCCGTAAATATTAATATTTAATTAAATTTTAAATCCTTAGAAACCCCGAATTTAATAGATATATTAGTACAGGCCGTAGCTATAGCTAAAACGGCCCCTCTTACTATAATAAAGGTACTTATATAAACGTACCCGTTAAAAAACTTATTTATCCTTAATTGCGGATTAAATAAGTATATTTCTAATGCTTAAGACTGCTTCTTAAATTATATACCGCCGGAAGCCTTAGCTTTAGTAGACTCCGGAAAGTTTTAAATCTTTAGTTACGGCACTATTTTTATACGAATTTTCACTAGGTTATTTTAATTATATAATATTACCTTTATACTAACTTTTTATATAAGCATTATTTCCTTACTAAGTTATTAAAAGCAAAAACACACTAGAATTCTTAGACTCGTAGTCTTTTTATTACTGCTAAGAAAGTATATAAAATATAGCTTTTATATAATTAATACGTTATTAAAAATTATAAAATTAAAGCAGCTTTTCTTTTTACCTTAATTCCCCTTTCCTCTTCGCTTTTTATTATAAAGGAAAAAAAAAGAACATATAACTATTACTTCCTCCTTTTTCTTTTATATTAGTATAAGAGACTAACGCACTTTAATAAGCAAGCCTTGTAAAAAACCCTTTTTAATAAAGGTATAGCTATTCCTACGTTTTTTACTATCTTTAATTATAAGCCTTATAAGCCTAAGAAAGCAATAAAAATGATAGTGAAAATATAACTAGCTACTAAGACTATAAGACCTTTTCATCGGATTTTTTACGACTTTTCTTCTATATTAGAATTGTATAATAATAAAAAGGTTATAGTAAAGAAGTAAAATCTTTATACTAGCTTATCTTAGTAGTAAATGGATGTCCTTTTAAGTCTTAAAATAGATTTTAGCTAATATATTATATACGCAATATTTTACTAGAGTTTAATAGCTTTTTATACGCCAATAAAAAACGAATATAAACTTAGTACTAGTAAAGAATAAGCAAAAAAGTCTACTTTGCAGCCCGGAGAGGAATAGTAGTTGTCCGGCGGACCGGAATAACTATCATACGCCGGAACGGCAAAATAATAATCCGGTCTATACTTCTCCGCGCATATAAAAGACTCTCTTTTCCTCTCTTTTTCCTAGCTAGAACTTAGACCTTTAAGCAATTTAAATTCGCTCTTCTTACTACTCTTTTCCTCTTTTATGCCTTAGTGCCTCCTCCGCCTTATACTCTTAATATTACTTTTCTTATTAAAGACAATTTTACTACCTTTATTTTCCTTTATGCCCTTTGTTAAGGTGTAAATCCGCTATATACGTTAATTATCCTACTATGTAATAACTAGCGCGCAATGTTTTTACATAGTCGGACGGATAGTAATTTTATCCCTTCTAACTTTAAAATTAAAAGAGCTTCTTAACTGCTTTACTAACTTTAAAAGCTTTATACTAAGGCAATTTAACTTTACTATTTGCAAAATCTATAAGGATAATAATAAAGCCCTTTAAAAAGCATACTAAGAATTTATAATATAATAAAGGATTGTTAATAAACCTTTAGCCTTTTATATATTTGCTTAAAACGGCTTTATAAAGTGTGTTAAGGGGGTAATTTTCTAAAAAGCTTATATAATGCGAATTTCCTTAAATTTACCTTTTACCTTTTAGCTAAAAATCTAAAATACAGCTACTTTTCTTTATAATAAGACCTTTTAAAAGTTTTCCTTTAAACTTAAGACTTTTTTTATTAAAAGAATATAAACCTAGCTTATTAAGAATAATAAAAAGATTCCTATTATTTCTCTTTAATGTTCTACTATTTATATATATAGCTATAAAGCTTACTCTTTAATAATAAATACTCTTAAGAATACCGTAAAAAGAGACCTTAAGCTTAAAGAATACGTAAAAGTTAGCTACTAAGTTAGCTATAACTTTATTAATATTTATCGAATTTTTATCCCTTTTTAATAAAAAGTTTAAAAGGTATAAAATATTACTTTTAATAAGTAGTTTTCTTTTATAAAAACAGTACTTATATAGAAACTTATAGCAATTAAGAAATACGTATTTTAACAATCTATTAAATATTATAATAATACTATATATAATAATTTTAAAGTACTAATATTTAAATGTAAAACGTAAAGAAAACAATAAATTTAAATTCTCTTATTAATATATAGCTTTTAACCCTACATTCCTCGCTCGAACCTTATCTTATAAATACGCAAAAAAACTATTAAAGAGCTAAGAAAAGACAGTTTTTGATAAATATTTCCTTAATAAAAATGTATTATATAATATCTTTTAAATTAAGGTTTTTAGCCGCCCGCTTTAAAGTATTAATCTTTATAGTATAATTACTTATATTCCCGCAGCAGAAGTTATACTAAACTTAAAGAATATATAAGATCCTTAAAAGCCTATTTTTAAGCCTTTTTAAGCTTCTTAATTTATAAAACATTATAGTGCTTTTATTGCCTTTTTATTATTACTTTCCTTATAGCTTTTATAAGCTGCATTTAACGCTTCTTTTTACACTTTTTAGAAAAAGAAGCTATATAGTAAGAATTTACCGCTACTACCTTGCTTTTAGTCGGACTTAGTAAAATACCTTTTTCGTAAAATGTCTAAAGAAACCGGAAAAGCAAAGTAAAAATCTTTATACGAGAAAAAGACTTTTTTCTTTAATTATACGCCTTAAGAATAAGTAACTACTTAACCCTTACCTTAAGCTTAGAT
Organism: Ophiocordyceps robertsii; assembly: GCA_027405785.1. NCBI lineage: Eukaryota > Fungi > Ascomycota > Sordariomycetes > Hypocreales > Ophiocordycipitaceae > Ophiocordyceps > Ophiocordyceps robertsii. The sequence goes on from JAPEBW010000719.1 coordinate 29,849, forward strand.
TTTTAATTATAAATATAATAAGCACGGATACTTATAAAATTTTAAGGCCCGCTTTTACGTTAGTAGAGATCTATAGTATTACGGAAACCCTATTCTATTAGTAATTCTAAGTACTAAAGGTACTAATATCTAGTAAAGTAAATGCCGCTAAATATAAAGGGGTAACTAGTAAAGTAGATACTGCTAGTTACGAGCTATAACTATTAAATTAAATACTAGTAGTTATAAAAAAAGACGATATTACTTAATAGTAAGAAAGGGGTAGTATCGGCTATAAGCGATATAGGTTAAATACGCTTATAATTAGCTTAAGTTAGCTTCGGCTAGTAATAAGATTAGTATTAGATAAATCGACTAATACTTTATATAATTAACCAATACTTTATATAAAGTTAAGGTAGGAGGCCTTCTTTTAAAAAAGGATAAAATCTTATAAAAGGTTTTAAAAGAAGGATATTTAGTTTTATAAGCTATTTATAAGTAATAAAGCGTATATTACTTATACCTAGTAATAAAGATAGCGTAAGCTATTTTCATTAGCTTAAGAAGTACTTTAATAACCTTATAAGTTATACGGGGTATAAGTTATAAATTAGTATATAAAAGCATATAAAAGCATATAAAAGGAAAGCCTTTTAGTAGCCTTAAAAAGGTATAAAAGGAGGTCTTTCCTTTTTCTTCTTTTAACTCCTTTTTATTTTTTTATTTTTTCTTTAACTAGTTTTAACCTAGGAAATCTATATAAAAAGATACCTTTACCTTATTTAGTTTAGTAGTTTATACTAAGTCTTTTTCTCCCTTTCTTATTATAAATTATAAACTTAATAAATTATACTAAGATACTTATCTCTATAAAAGATTAGTGTTTTAGTAATATAAAACTAGCTTATAGTATAGTTTATAACTTATAGCTTTAATAATAAATACTTAATAATTTATACTTAGTAAGTTCTTTAAGCTATTTAGTAAAAAAAAGGGTATTTATTATAATTACGTTTATCTAATTATAATAAATAAAAGATAAGATATCTAATTTTACAATACTATAGCTAACTAGTTAGCCGTAAGCTAGTTCGAGATATTTAAAGCTTTCTTATCCCCTTATAAGCTTTATAGATAGTGGTTTTATTTTAAAGATTAAAGCTCCTAAACATTATACTAAAGAATTAGCTAAGCTATAAAAGTTTATTACCTCTCTTAAAGCTTATTTTTAGTTTTATCTTACTATAATAAATTAAGATATAGTAAAGGTTATATTTATATTTAGTTATGTATAAGGCCTAGCCGCAATATAGTTTAAACTAATTCTTAGGGACTATAAAGATAATAGTCTTAAAGATAAGGATTTTAGGACAAAGAATATTTTTAAGAATTTTAAGAACTTTAAAAAGCTCTATAAAAACATTTAGAATTTTAAATAGGTAACGAGTCGTAAAGTATAAATTAAAAAGCTTTAAGTAAGTTACGTCTTTATTAGCTTATATAGCTCGATTTTAATAAATATCTTTTAAGCTAAAATAGGAAAACAATGCCCTTATAGCGACTTTTTATAAAGGTTTTAAAGAAGAAGTTAAAACCGAAATTTACCGCCTAGATAGACTAAAGACGCTTTTAAACTATATTAGTCTAGCGGTCTTAATAGATAATAAGTAGTATAAACGCTAGTAGTGGAAAAAGCACTATTTAACTCTTAGCGGGGTTATTAAAAAAAATAATAAAAAGCAACAGCGCGACTTAAGTAACGAAATAAACCTAAATACTCTTAAAGCGAGCCTGCTAAAGCCTACTAAAAAAGCTATTTAATGCTTTAATTATTAAAAGAAAGGCTATATTATAAGAGACTATATTAAAAAGATGAATTCTTTTTAAGGAAAAAATATGCTTATTTAAGAGAATAATACCTTTTTAGCTTATAATCCGCGATATACTTTACTACTACTTTTTACTAAAAATACTAAAATTAAAGCAAATCTTATTATACCGACCCTTAGCTTATTTAAGACTAGTTTGCTTATAAAGGGTCTTTATAAAGACGAACTTAAAAGAAAGATAAAAGCTAAAAGCTTAAACGACTAGTAAAGAAATACTTTTAAGACTAAGGATAATTATAAGCACGGAACTTTCCTATAAACTATTAATAAAGACAGTAATAATACTCCTTATTTTAATATAAATATTATGCCTTTAAATATAGAAGATAATAGTAGCTATAATTTAAAGGACCTTAAATTTAATAAAATAAACGAAGAATCTACTTCTAACAAAACATACCGATAGGCCTTATACTTCTTTTACTAAGTATCTTAATATAGTTATTACGATTAAGAATAAGGCTTATAAGTAGCTATTTTAAACAAAATACTACGATAATAACTACTTAATATATAAGTCGGATAATAAGAAAGCGGCTAGTTTTCTAAACTAAGGAAGACTAATTAAAAACCTACTATAACGATTAAAGAACTTATAACTAATACTAAGGTTTTTATAGAAAACCTTAAGAAAGATATTAAAGTTAATAAAGAGGAACTTATATAAGAAAACACTAATAACTAGATTAAAATCGAATAAAGTTTACTTTTTAAGTAGTATAACAAAACGACTATTAAAAACCTTTATAATAGTAAACTAGCTTTAATAAATAAATTTATAAAGCTAAAAAAAGATTATATATCTCTTTTTATATATATTACTAATTTAATTAAAGATAAAGATAATCTTAAGAAAAAGAATAACGAGCTAGCTAATACGCTTAAAGAAGATATAATGTTCCTTAACTTAGCTATTAAAGATACGTTTATACAATATAGCGAGTATTTCGAGATAAATTATAATCTTCGCAATAAGGTTAATAATTTAAAGATACTATATAAAGCTAAGCAATTTTTAAATAGTATGCTTAAAAGCTAGTTAAAAGCTTAGTAAAAAAGAATTAATACCTAAAAGCAATATAAGGAAATAGATCGTAGTAAAGGTATTAATATAATTAGTAAAGTGTTTAAAAACTAGAAAACTAAGAAGGATTTAGTTTTAAAAGCTATTAAGCAGCTTAGTTACTTAAATAAACTAATTCTATAAAAAGAATTAATATTTACTAAGAAGTTAGTACATAAGGCAAAAAACTAATAAGCTTAGGAATAATAAGGCTATTCCTTAAGATAAAGAACTTACTTATGTTAAATAATAATTCTTAAAGTATAAAAATAACCCTTTTATTAAAATTAAAAGGATATCGCTATAACGTATTAGTAAAATGCTATACGAGAAAGGTAGCTATATTTCTCTTATAATAGTAAATTATCTAATATTATATTATTAAAAAAAAGCCTTATATACTTTTTTTAGTAAAAGGATTACCCTTTAAGTATAATAATATTAAGATTATATATAAGCCTAATCCTCTTATATATACGATTAGGAGTTTTAACTTTAAAGATTCTTTTTATATCTTAGCTATTAGCTATAATATTATATTAAGACTACCCTTTTTATAGAAATATAATCTTATAATAGATTAAGATAAAGGCCTTTTAAGGTTTAAAGACGATATATTAAATATTTCTCTTTATAGTTTAATAGAAGACGAACCTAAAACGAAACCCTTAAATAATTTAAATATAGTAATACCTAACAATAACTATATAAGAAATAGCAGTAAAGATAATAATAAAGCGGCCTATATAGATATAAATATCACACTAATAAATATCGTAATACATAACGATAAAAAGATTAGTATAATAAATAATAATACTATTATAACTAGTATAATATATACGAAAATAACGCTAAACCTTAATAAAGATATTAAAAGCCTTAAAAATAATTATAAATCTTATAATTTATTAAAAGAAAATCTATTAAATACTTTAAAGGATATTAAGTAGTAATACCTTAAGAATAAAGATAAGATTAAGAAACAGAATAAGAAAAAAAGACGAGATAATTTATATAAAGGCTTATAGTATTTAAAAGGTACTATTAATTTAAAGCCCCTTAAAGAGCGAATATAGTATATAAGACGGCTAAAAGGTACTATTAATTTAAAACACCTAAAAGATTGTAATATAAAAATACTTAGAAATAGACTAAAAAGAAATTTTTATACCGCTACCCGAAAATAAACTACTATTAAAAGGTAGCTAAGACTACGAAATTAAGTTAAAAGAAGGCTTTAAGCTAAGATTCTTTAAGATATATAATTTAGATATAAAGTATTTAAAGTTATTAAAAGAATATATTAATAAAAACGTATAAAAAAGTTATATTTAAGAGTTTAAATTAAAATAAAGAGCTCTTATACTATTTGTTTTAAAGAATAGTAAAGATAAAGAAAAAACTTAACCTTATATCGATTTTCAAGAGATAAATAACGATATAATAAAGGACCGGACTTTATTACCTTTTATAAGCGAAATAAGAGATAGACTAGCTAATAAGTAGTAGTATCTAAGAGTTTACCTTAAATCTACTTATAGCGAAATACGTATGAAAAAAGGAGACGAATTTAAAATAGCCTTTAAAACGCGATACGGACTTTATAAATTTTTTATTATGCTTTTAAGATTAACTTATATACTAATAACCTTTTAAAAGAGAATTAATAGTATATTAAATTCTTAATTAGACCGTTTTTATACCGCTAATTTAAATAACATGATTATATACTTTAATACGTTAAAGCAATACTATGAAAAAGTTAATATAGTACTAAAAGTATTAAGAAAAGCTAGCTTATATATTTTACTAAAGAAAAATAGCTTTTATATATAAGAAGTAGATTTCTTAAAGCATATAATTACTTTTTTTATATAAAAATAGACCCTTAAAAGATCTTTATAATTAAAAATTAGCTAATTCCTATAAATATTAAGGAAATCTAAAGCTTTATAAGATATATAAATTATTATAGGAAGTTTATATCGGACTTTTCTAAGATAATTATACTTATCTTATCTATATTAAAAAAAGCTAAAATAGACCCTTTTAAGTAAAACTTAAAAGTAAACGAAGCTTTTAAAAAGATTAAAGAATTACTTATTAAAGAATCTATATTTAATACTTATAATGCAAAAAAGCTGTTAAAGTTAAAAACAGATGCTTTTAACTTTATATTAAGCGCGTAACTAAGCTAGCGTAGTAAAAACAATGATCTTTAGCTTATTGCGTTTTATTTAAAAAAGCTAGTAAGTATAGAAATTTATTACCTTATTTATAATAAAGAATTCTTAGCTATTATTTATACTTTTAAAGAATTTTAATAGTATATTTTAAGGAATAAATATAAACATAAGGTTTATATAAATTATAAGAATATTAGTTATTTTGCTATAACGTAGTAGTTAAATACTAAGTAAATAGGATAAGCTAAATTCCTTTCGAAATTTAATTACAAAATTATTTATAAGAAAGGTTTTAAGAATAACTAAGCTACTATAATTAGCTAATAACTAAACTTTAACGTTAAAAAAGAGCTTTATAAAGAAACCTTACTATTTTTAAATAATAATAGTAATTTAATGTTAAAGACGTTATATATACTATTTAACGTATAAGAAGATCTTATTACTTTAACATTAATTAAGAATTCTTATAAGAACTTAAATAAGAAAAAATATTAAAATCTTAAGTAAGAAGAAAAAATAGCGTTTTATAAAAATAAGCTATTTCTTACCTTAAAGATAAAAAAAATAGTTATAATAGATTTTTATTTACACCTTTTTTATAAATATTAAGATATTATGAAAATATATAATAAGATTGAAAACTATAATAATACCTATAACCTAAATACGAAAATCTAAGGGATTATTAAGTTATATAATATATATAATAAGAGTAAGGCTATATAATATAAGCCTTATAGTAACTTAATTCCTTTAAAAGTTTCTTTAAGACCTTTAGACTTTATAGCCTTAAACGTTATTACGAAATTACGAAAGTTTATAGATCTTATAACTAGTAATAAATAAGATTTTATTTAAGTTATAGTTAATTATCTTATAAAGTACGGCTATTTTATTTTAACGTATAAAGCTATAAATATAAAAAAGGTATTTTATACTTTTATAAGATATATTATAGCTAATCGAGGACTTTTAAGTTCGATTATTTTAGATAAGGATCGGAAATTTATTTAAAATTTCTAAAAAGATTTAACGTAAGCCTTAAGTATAAAGCACAAATTATTTACTAATTTTTACCTTATTTTAAACAGAATAATAAAACGATTAAATAAAACGCTTAAGCAATACTTTAAAAGCTACATAAATTATTAATAGGATAATTAGCCTTTTAAATTGCTTATAGTATAATTAGCGTATAATACCTCTTATTTTAAGCCTATTAAGAATACTTTAGTATTCGCAAATTATAGCTTATACTAAAAGCCTATAAGTCTTTTTTACTTAAAGAAGTTATAGCTGAAAAAGCTATATTAAACTCTAAGTAGTTAATTAGCTTATATAAATTTATAAAATTAGAATTATAATATATTACTAAGAAAATATTATATTATTATAATAAGAAGCAAGCAGTCTTTAAAACCTTTTTTATTTAAAGGCAATAAAGTATATTTTTTAACGAGGAATCTTAAAACTAATAAACTTAATAAGTCTTTAGATTATAAGAAAATAAGACCTTTTAAAGTTATTAAGAGAATAAGGAAAGTTAACTATAAGTTAGAACTTTTAATTAGTTTACTTATCTACCCTATTTTTTATATATTTTTACTAAAGCTAACTTTATAAGAAGCTAAGGTAGTAAGAGAGCTAAACTTAAAAAAAGTTAAAAAGAGCGAATATATAGTTAAAGCTATACTCGCTAAGAAGATAAAAAATTAAGAACACTTTTATTTAGTAAAGTAAAAGGATTATCCTAGTTTAGATAATACTTAAGAAACTATAAAGTACTTAAAAAATACTTAAAGAAAGGTTAAGGATTATAATTAATAAAACCTTTAAGTAAAAGTATTAGCTTCTTTAAGCTAGGATTTCTTTACTATCCCTTAATATTAAAAGTAAAAGGAAATTTAATAAGGAAAAAAACCTTTTAATTAAGTCTATATAACTTAGTATATATTCTTTTTAAGATAAAATTCTCTTTATTTTAACAAAGATCTATTAAGTATATAAATAAGATTATTATAAAACGTAAGATATAAGCGTCTTAGCTACTTATATATCAGTATATAAGATATAAGCATATAGACGATAATTAGCGTCCCGACTCTTAACTAAGGCTAAGGCGAGACCTTTTAGCAGTGCGGTATTATCGCACTATTTCTTTATAGTAAATAGTAGCAATTCCTTTAGCGTAAGTTCGATCCCCGTATAAGAAAGAAGACCTATAAGTCCGTATAATAATAAGGCTTCCCCGGGCGCGCGTAATAATATAAGCGTGCGTAGCTTCTAGCTACCGGCTTAATAAACCGGGGAGGTCCCGTCTTATAGATAACGAGGACGTTATTATCTTTTCTTTTAAGGCGGTAATTATTATAAAACGTAAGATATAAGCGTCCTAGCTACTTATATGTCGGTATATAAGATATAAGTATATAGACGATAATTAGCTTCCTAACCCTTAACTAGGGCTAGGGCGAGACCTTTTAGCAGTGCGGTATTATCGTACTCTTTCTCCGTAGTAAGAATTTTCTTTAAAGAATTCCAAAAGTTACTTTTTTTAAAGTAGGATTTCTTTAATAATTTTATTTAGCTTTTTAAAGTTAAGAAAAACTTTAAAAAAGAGGATATTTATCCTTTTAGGTTTAAAAAGACTTTAAAAAGGGGAATATATAACGGAAACCTTATTTTATTAGTAATTCTAAGTACTAAAAGTACTAATATTTAGAAAAATAAATACTGCTAAATATAAAGAAGGAACTAGTAAAGTTAATACCGCTAGTTACAAGCTATAACTATTAAAGTAAATACTAGTAGTTATAAAGAGAGACGATATAACTTAATAGTTAAAGACGGCTAGTATTAACTATAAGCAATATAAGTTAAATACGTTTATAATCGGCTTAAGTTAGCTTTAGCTAGCAATAAGATTAATATCGGATAAATTAACTAATACCTTATATAATTAACTAATACCTAGCATAAAGTTAAAGTAAGAGGCCTTCCTTTAAAAGAGGATAGAATCTTATAAAAGGTTTTAAGATAAGAATATTTAGTTTTATAAGCTAGTTATAAGTAATAAAGCGTATATTACTTATAATTAGTAATAAAGATAATATAAGCTATTTTTATTAGCTTAAGAAGTAGTTTAATAACCTTATAAGTTATTTAAGGTATAAGTTATATATTAGTATATAAAAGCATATAAAAGTATATAAATAAAAAGCCTTTTAATAGCTTTAAATAAGTATAAAAGATAGTCTTTCCTTCTCCTTCCCTTTAACCTTTCTTTTTTTTTCTTTTTTTTTAGCTAGTTTTAACCTTAGGAATCCGTATAATAAGATACCCTTACCTTACTTAGTTTAGTAATCTATACTAAGTCTTCTTCTCCCTTTTACGCCGTAAATTTTAAACTTAACAAATTATACTAAGATACTTATCTTTATAAAATATCAGTGTTTTAGTAATAAATAGCCTTATAATAATAAAAAGACTTATGTAGCTACTTTAATAGCAAGGAATTTTTATTTTCTTATAGCTATAAGAGTAAAATTTAACTTTAAGACTTAATCCCTCGACGTTATTAATATATTTATTAATATAAACCTTAATAAAGAGATCTATATCTATTTCCTAGAAATATTTAAAATACCTAAATATATATTACGGCTAGTAAAAGCTCTTTATAGACTTTAATAGTTATTCTTTTTATAGTAAAAAAAGCTTTCTTTAACCTTTATTTTCTTCTAGCTTAATAATACCTAAAGAAACCTTATATCTTTATAGTTAGTTTTATACTTACTTTCTATTTATTAACGATATTAAAATTAAGTTTTAAAAAGAAGATAAAAAGGAAGTCGAAGACTTTATATATCGACTTAAAAAGACGTATTTTTTACTAATAATAGCACCTTTGCCTTCTTCTTAAAATTACGTATTAATTAAGATTAGTAGCTTTAAAAGCCATATATTAGCTAGTCTACTTATATCTATAAAATACGTAATATATTTAACCTTAACTTTTCTATTTTAAAAGAATCCACTTTTTTTATTCTTAAGACTTTAAAAGGGAATTTAGCTACTACGTTTTAAGAAAAAGTTTACTACTATTAGTTTCTTATAAGCTTTATTAACTATTTAGCTATTTTTATAAGACCGGATATCTTAAAAGCTTTAAACACCCTTGTAGAATTTATATAAAATCTCTTATAGCAATATATATAGCTAGCAAAGTTCTTTAATTCTTACTTTTACTCCTTATGCTATTTTAGCATTAAATTCTCTAATACTAAAGACTTAAAACTACTTACTTATATAAATATAGCTTTTATAAACTACTTAAAGACAAGAAAATCTTGTTAAGAATATATTATAAGTCTTTATAATAAGCTTATTACTTAGTTTACTAAAAAGCAATATACTATTACTATCTTATCTACGGAAGTAAAGCTTTTAGTTCTTTTAAATACGGCAAAAGAACTTATATAGATTTTACGCCTTTTTTTAGTATCGCCTTCGAATTAAATATTTAAATCCCTACGATCTTTTATAATAATAAGCAGACTATAAGCCTTATTACCTTAAAGATTTTAAAGATTAACACGTCCTTAAAGCATATTAAAATTTATAACAACGATGCTACGTAAAGGTTTCTTTAGAATATATTTGCTATCGATTTTATCCCCTTAAATTAATAAGTTATAATAGTCTAATAAAATTACTACTAAAATAACCTTTCCTTAAATTTTAAAAGTAGCTTTAACTTACTAATATTATAGGCCTTTATTCGTCTTCGATAGACTTTAACTTAAAATAGCTATTTAAAGCTATCTAGGTCTTCTCTTTTTAAGACTTAACTTAAAAGGGTATATTATATCGATTTCTTAATATAGCAGTTAATACGCTATAACTAATAGTAGTAGTAGTAGTAGTAGTAGTAGTAAGAGTAGTAGTAGTAATACTAGTAGTAGTAAGAGCCTCCTTAAGGCTTCCCTTAAATTCGGCCTTCTTAAGGCTCCCTTGATTTTTTAACAATATTTAAACTAAAAGCGATTTACCTTTTAGTATATAAACTTTATACGGACCTTTTATAAATCTTCTTTTTATAAGAACTATTTATTATTCGTTGTTATTTATAAAACTATTTGTTATTTCCCTGCTTATTTTAAATTACTCTTTATAATATATAGGTTATTAAATAGCTATTAAAATAATAAAAGAAGAGCTTTACTATAAGGAGACAGTCTCGCAGTACTACTAATTAAGTAGCAAAGATAGTAGATAGTACGATAAGTTATAGTATTGCTTAGCTGCTTACTTTATTATAAGACTAAAGCTTATAAAAGGGAGAGTCTCCTAGCTTTAGTTACGGGGGCCTATTAACTACCTATTAAGTCGGGACCGAAAGCAGGGCTTCTTACCTAGCGCATTCCCCGCACTTAGTTAGCCTATATTATTAGTACTATTCTTATAATTATCCCCCCCTTATAATAGACGCCCTCGGCTATTTAGTTAAGAGTATATTAAACGCACTATTATAGGGATTTTAGTACGCGTAATTAAGATATAGTAGTATATACGCCCAGTAATCGTATATAATTAAATATAGCATTAAATACGCGGGGTTATATACGGGGTTATAGTAACGTTAATTGCCCTTAAGCAATTATAGGTATTGCGCCTATATATCGGTAGTAACGTATTAATTAAAAGTTTATTATGCGTATTCCCGCACCTTTTGTTTTTCTTCCCCTCTTTAACTCTTCCGCAATTATTTGCTGTTAAGTCCTCTATACCTTTTCGCTCCTTATTTAATATATATTCTATACCTCTTTATTATCGCTAATATACCTCGTACTCCGAAGCCGCGCTCGACTAATAAGCGCGCCGATTTCCTACGTTAGATATAGCATTAACTCTTA